>BSBK01002689.1:0-48554 GCA_027943335.1 Chamaecyparis obtusa
AGTACTTTCCAATTTTCAAATTCACATAACATTGTTCACTTACCAAGAGTGTATGCTCATGTTTGATCATGAAATTTAATAGGGCTTCGGATGTTCTAACCTTTTCAACTGCAACTTTGTAACCATTTCCTCAGATACCAGATTCTCCAAGCTACCACTGTCAATGATTACCTTCCAAACTTCATTACAAACTCTACATCTGGTCTTGAACTAAATTTTACTTACCAGATCTTTATTACTTTCTCTCCAAAGTGCTCTGCTTACCATCAAGTTATTTTCCTTCTCAGGTTCATTTGGTGACTCCTCTTGCACCAAAGCATTTCTACTACTACTAACCTTCTTACTTACATGTGTACACTCAAATAATGTATTTCCTTCTTCTCCACAATTGTAACAAGCATACACCCCTATTATAACCACATTGATAGTTACTACCTCTGCCTCTAGATGAACTTTCACCTATCCACTCGGCTCTTGCCTTTATCCAGATTCATCTTTTTACATTCAGATCTACTGTATTCACCATAAGATCTACCACTTCCTCTAGGGAATCTACCATCTCTACCTCTTTATCTTTGCTCATGTTTCTTGTTCAATTTCTCCTCGGCCTTCAATGCAAATTGATAAGCCTCTTCATGTTCTCTAATTTGACTAAACTGATTTCTCCTTGGATGGAAACTCTCAAAACCATTCAAGTATCTATAAATTCTTTCCACATCATCTTCATCATGTCCAAATCTGATATCTAATCTATAGAATTCCTTAGTATATTCTTCTACCGAGCTAACTTTCTACCTCAAACTTTTCATTCACCTAACTAGGTTAATCAAATAATCACAAGGTAAGAACTTTCCTTTTAATTTATTCACCATATTATTCCATACCTTGATTCTATCTTTGCCTTTCCTCTTTTTGTCCAATCTAGATGTTACCACCACAAGGATGCATGACCTCTTCAACTTTATGCTTGCAATTGTCACCTTCTTTTCCTCAGGTACATTTTCATATTCAAAGTACTTTTACATCTCAATGATCCAGTCCATGAATTCATCAGAATGCAATTTTCCACATACTCAAGATAGATTAAAGTGTGGTGTAGACTTCAAATTTTTTCAAAGCCTTCAAAAACCTTTCCTCAACCTGATCCATCACAAGTGCAAGTTCTACATCAACTGTTCTTCCTCAATTTCATCATCACTAACATCTTCAAGATGTCTTCCTCAGTGCTGGGCTATCTCAAAAATTTCCAATCTAGCAGCAAAGTTGTCTCAACAAATATGCCAATCCTAGATCCACATCTGGCCCTCCCATGAACCATCTTGAAACCCTCTGCAATTGCAGGCCAGATCACAATCTTCTACCCCACAACAATTCAACTAGGGGTTTGACAAGAAGGGAACCCTCAAACCTAGATTCACAAACCTAGATCAAGATCTCACCTCACTTCGATACCACCTTACATAAGGGAAAATTGGGAGAGGGGTGAAAGGCACACCCTAACTAGGTCCACCTGGCAGAGATCACATGCGGAAGAAACAAACACACAAGTGAGAGAGAGAATGCATATACCTTTCATATATTCACTTCAATTTATTCATACATGTCAGGCTGTAAGGCCTTCCCAGTTTAGGCTAGATATTACAATTCAAGTACAAAAGTCCTCCAACATGCGAGGATTTTCCAATTATCTCTAATCTTCTAGATTTTTATCTTCTAACTAAAAACTTCTCCGTAAACTCTAACCAAGCAACTACATTTATAAAAGAGGCTACTGAATCAAGTCAGCCTTCAGATTCATCATTAACAAAGGAATGACTAGATCTAGGTCCACACACTTCCCAATGATACATACCAACAATACATCTGTGACCAAAATTAATTGCAAGAGTCAACCTCAACAGAAATCCAAAATAAACAACTCGGTAAGCAAGGATAACCGAGCGCCAGACAAGAATCACCAAGCACCAGGGAAATTCACTGAGCACCACAGAGATAACCATCCAACACCAATAAACAAAGGAAACTGAGCAACACCAAACCAACTCGGTCAAAGAAGGAACTGAGCAACACAAGAAAAATTTAAACATATTTTTGGTGACACATGATTGCCAAGGACCCAAGATGCTCCTACATCAAATTTGAACACCATACATACCTCGAACCAGTTTATTTAGACACTTAAGTAAGGTTAGAATTATCTCCTTGTATGTTTCTTGGGTGTGATATGTAAGATGACACTTACAGTTATCATGGCAACTTGTGCCTTGATATAGGTATTATCTTAAAACATCAAAGTTGAAACTATGTTTAGGTAATCTCAACTATTGTGCCTCAATGCTTAAAATTATTTTCTACATCTATCTGATAGGGTTATATTCATATCTTCATGGTTTCTCTTGCACCAGTGAAGGTTGTATCAATCTTGATGTCCCTAAATGCTCAAATTATGATAAACAAATAGCTAAAGAATTAGAAATGCATTTCATTCTAGGACTGCATTTAAGTTGTGCATTTTTGGTCTCCCTTGAGCCATCCTTAATCTAGTACCTACAAAGTTATCTAAAAGAAAGATAATTGTACCCCTAACATATTTTGACATATTGAATCCATTTTTGGTATCAAAATCAAAATCCGAGTTCATTTACCTAGCCAAATTGCAAAGTCAATCCTTCTTCATCAAACACAATTTAATGTTGATGCTATCGCTTCCTGCTCATTTTTGCCTGCATTTTTGTAACCTCTAAGGTCAATCTCAAGGAAATTTAACAAATCTAAGTGATTTCAATCCAGTCAAAATTGGTCAAACTTTAGTCAAATATGGTCAACAAGACCTTGAACTAGCTCCAAACAAGCTCTAATCTATTTTTAATCTGTTGGCCATCTAATTGATCCCAATCTCAATCATTGCGGTTGACCTCTCTATCATTTTTTGATTTTGATCCCAAGGGGGAATGACAATATAAATAATATTATTCTATAATCAATCTTAATCGGTAAATCGATTCAAGCTTCATGGCTTGGACCATCTTGTCTTCATCAAGAATCTTATCAAGTTGAGATTTTTTGCATGTCTCTAAAAGATTGATCTCATCACTTCATATCAGGTCACCTTAAAAGGAATCTATTTTATCCCTTGGGGCATGTCACATTCTTCATAACCCATATCAATCTGACATCATTCTTGGGGTATATCAGGTTCATCAAGACACATATCAATCTGGTATTATCTCTTAATCAGGTGATTGGATTCCTTAGAATCCATGTTGAAGCAATTATCTCAAGCACTTTGACATATATTCAGTCTCATCACTTCATATTAGGATGGATACTCTAGTTTCTCTCATCAATCTTCGCTCAATCAAGTCCAAAGATGATATCTTTGATCTCTAATCGGTGTTTGTTTGATCATGTTTGGAGTCGATTTCTCTTTATTATAGATAGTCTCATCACTTCATATGAGTTTTTTCTCTAATTTAGCCTCAATCTATTATTTGAATCAATGCACTGCTTGAACATCAATTCAAAGAAGGGAAAATGTGATCACCTAAAATTTGTGTAGTATAACCTACGCCCCTAAATCTCAATCAATTTTCCTAAAGTAATATCCTAAATCTTAAAGGCATAATTTACTAGACATAAATATGTAAGAAACCTAAATACTCCCCCTTGCATAATTAAATCAAATGATTTCTAATATTAAAACTTGAAAAAATCATTTAATTGTCAAAACTTCCTTTTAATATAAAGTTCTATCACTTTTATTAGAAAGATCACTTTGTGCAACTTAACCTTGAGTAAATGAAAATTAAAAGGGGATTTTTTATTTCGTCATATTCTCAAATCAAGCATCACCAATTACGAATCTTGGATCCTTTCACATAGATTGATCTCTCTCACCACTCATCTCTACCTAACATGTTTTTCCTCTTAATCTCCACCCTTCATTCTTGAGGCTATTTAATTAAAAGGAAGCCCTTCCTTGACTCAAGGGTCCACTTCTCCTACATTATAGGTCCCAATCTTGGTCATTTAGCACCTTAAGGAGATTCTTTCATTCTTTGCATTTTAGAGAAATATTTCTATTTTGAGTTCTCAAGTTCATAGTTACTTAGCTCTTATCTCTCTTGCATTGTTAGATAGTTCATTTTCTAGTGTAATCTTGCATTTTTATCTAGCTTGATTTCATCGTAGCATTGTTAATCTTGCATTCTAATTTTATCATCGCTTTGCATTTACATTTAGATGAATCTTGGAGTGGTGAATGCAAGTCTTTCATCTCCTCCACATTTGAAATCTTCCTTTTTGGAGAAGTCAAGTCACTAATCCTTCATGACAAACTAATGAGCATTTTCAAAGGGATTAAACTCGCTTCAACTAGGAAGGAATAGGATGCTTTTAGGGTTTAGTTTGTTCATTTGATGTGAACTCTTATAAATAAATTATTGATTTAATATTTTATTGAGTGGATATTTCTTTACACCACACACATACGACCCCTACAAGAGTCTCTATTATAACATGGGTATGTACAGGATCATGGTATGCCAAAAAGTGGCAATGTGAAAAAGAAGTCCTAATTGATAGACTCTTTGACAAACAAAGTATAACATTTTTGAAATCTGAAATATACCTCACATTCTATGCTTCACCTAATAAAATGATAATAAACAATTATTTCAATTTGATGAAGTTTAGACTAAGTTAAGGTGGCCATGTTGGATACAATTGTCTGAATAACATTGTTGGATTAACTATGTGTTGTCTTTGATGTCACACAAATGTCATATCAATTATCATTCTCAGTATCTACCGAGTTCAGTCAGTTAGCTAAGCAGTTCTCAGTATCTACCAAGTTTAGTCAGTTAGCTAAGCGGTTCTTAGTATCTACCGAGCTCAGTCGGTCAGCTAGGTGGTTTTTAGTGTCTACCGATTTCTCTCGGGTGTCTAAAGGAAACATGATAGGATAACCGTGTTAACCGAGCCTCCTTAGTTATCGAAGGAAAATTAGTGGTTACCGAGCTCTCTCGGTCTCCAAAGGATGTTGCAGAATTTGCTATGGTTACCGAGTTCTCTCGGTCAACGAAGGAAATCTTTTCAGGATTAATGTTTATCAAGCAAGGTCGGCCCTTTCAAAGAATTTTGTTATTATAGTTTGTTTATCCCAGCCGACTGTTATAATAATTATTAGTGCCGACTTGACAATATAAATGATTATGAAATATATATATATAGAAGGTCAAATGGTGAATAACATATACAACATGCAGAAATCATTTTGAAGAAAGGTGTGTGCAAATTTTGAAGGATGGTCAGATATCCTTGAGGAGCAGCAAAGATTTAATTGATCAGTAAGGATCTAGTGAAATAGAATAGAGATCTATATTCAGCAATTCAGTTGTAGGTTATTTCATTGTTACTCTCTAGCAATTGTAGCAGTGATATCAAAATCTCTTAACCGAGTTGGTTTAACAACCATTTTGTAAATCCTCTAACAAGGTAACAGTTCTATTGAATTGTTTCAAGACCTCTTACAAGGCCACTCCTAGTAGGGTGATTAAATCCTCTAACAAGGTCACACCTAACAGTGTGTTTTGTAACCTTTTATTGGGTTGGCTTTTAACTGGGCATCACATCAGAAGAGTGAAAAATAGTAACTAGTTACATTGGTGGTTTTTCCCATATTGGGTTTCCAAGGTAAATCTGGTGTCTCTTGTGTTCATGTTATTTTCTTTTTCATGTAAATTAATCAGTGATGAATGCTTAAGAATAGTTTAATTATTACACATTTCAAGGATCAAGTTTTCAACATTTCTCTGTATATTTACCGAGTGGCACAGTAAATAATTTGTTAAGATATTTAAGAGATTAGTGGTAATATTTTTGTGGTTAACTGATTCACCCCCCCTCTCAGTTACTGCATCTATATTTCAAATAGGCTAGACATGAGAGTTTTTATATTTAGGAAAATTTGTAGTAGAAAAATCATAATTAATTATTTACTTGGAAAAAAAATATAAAAAATATACATCACATGCCAACATGAGTCTACTAATTTAATCTAGAATCTTATAAAAAATTATTATCATTTGATTTTGTTTAATGTGGTCAGACATACACCTACTTGTTATCTTTCTAGTCCCAATAGATAGACTTATTGAAAAATAGCTATAACTTTCAAACTGTATAACATTTTTGAAATCAAAAACATGTGTCACATTCTATACTTTTCCTACTACAAGAATTTTTATTTTTTTTTGAATTTCATAAAGTTTAGACTAAGTTAACATGGTCAGACACAAGAGTTTTTGTATCCTGGAAAAGTTGTAGACGAAAACTCATAATTAATTATTTACATGGAAAAAAATTACAAAAAAATATGTCACATCTGGACATGAATTTACTACTTATATCTAGAATCTTGTAAAAAAAACATTATCATTTGATTATGTTTAACGTGGTTAGACATACACCTACTTCTTATTTTTTTCCTAAAATTTTTGTACTACTAAATTGAAATTTGAAATTTTCAACAAATAAAATAATTAGTTTTCAAAAAGATCCTAGTAACCTAGAAACAAAATTCAATTTTCTACAAATTCTCTTGTTATACATTTTTTATATAATATTTATAGGTTGTTCAAATTTTTATGTCAACTTGCCTAAACCTGATTTTCTAAATTTTCATTACCACTTAAGGGCCTAGTTTGGCATACCATGATCCTACACATACCCACATAACACATGTAAGACCCCTTAGTGTAGCCTATTATGAAATTAAAAAACCCATTTTGATACAATAGGACCTGTTACATGACATAATAAGACCTATTCTAACATAATAGTGTTTATTGTGACATAATAGGACCTAGGTTTGTATGATACCCTTTACAATCACCTATTATAACATACAACCCCTACAATAGTCCCTATTATGACATAAAACCCCTTAACACCCCTTTGCATGGCCTATAATGTTATAATAGGGTTTATTATGACATAATAGGACCTATTCTACAATAAGACCCATTAGGATCAGCTATTACAAGATAGGACCCCCTAAGAACCCCTTTTATGACATAAATGCTCTTAAGAACCCTTAGCGTGGCCTATTATAAAATTGTAAGAATTTGCAAATAGAAAATATTGAGCCAAGGATCTCGAGGTTGAAGAAAAGCACAAGAGAGAAAATATGAATGCAAGGATGGATTGAATAGATCCAATGAATTAATGATATGAAATTGTAAGAATTTGCAAATACAAAATATTGAACCAAGGATCTCGAGGTTGAAGAAAAGCACAAGAGAGAAAATATGAATGCAAGGATGGATTGAATAGATCCAATGAAGTAATTATATGAAATGATTACATAATAGGCCTCCTTATATAGGAAAGGCAATATGAGAGAATGATAAGGAGTTGATAAGCAATCACCTATGCTAGGTGTAATCACATGTCCACCAAATGTGGATCATCCTCCAATATGCAATAAAGTATGTGCATTGGATTAGGATGATAATGTGATAAGAGCATGAAAGGTGGATCTCACACACAACAAGGTATGTGAAGACAACTATCACACCAAAAGTGGAATTTCTCCTACATCATGGAAGATCAATGTCATAACATGTTTATATGTAGCACCTACATTTCTTAAGCCAAAAGACATGACAACCCAAAAATAGGTTCCCCAAGAATCAATGAAGGTGGTCTTATATTGGTCATAAGGAGGAAGAAATATCTTATTCTATCCTGAGAACCCATCCATAAATGATAGTAATACATGAACAAATATATAATCAATGATCATATCAATGTTGGGAAGGGGAAAATCATCCTTTGAAAAAGCCTTTTTTAATTTGTGAAAATCAGTGCACATCCTTATCTTATTTTCACCCTTTGAAATAGCTATAATACTAGAAATCCAAGGGAATTAATATATAGGATGTATAAAACTAGCATCTAAGAGTTTTTCTACCTTAGCCTTGACAAGAAGAGCTATGCTAGGACAATATTATGAGTGACAATATTTGGATGAATGCCAAGCATATATGAATATATGCAAGCCAAGATATCCAAAAATTAAAAAATAAGATTAGTAAGTTGATTACATTCATCTTCATCTAGACTCTTTCCAATATTGATAACTTTTTCCAGACCTTTAGCATCAATTTTCACATCTATTATATCTATGATTAAGAGATTGTTTTTCTTTTCATTTTCTAGAGGGGGAAAATGATCAGGATATTGTTTGGATTCACTATCTTTCCTAAAATATATAGTAGTGTTTAGACAATAAGGCTTTCTTTTATGATGATTAAAGGAAGGAGAATCTTCATATTCCCCTAAGAATTCTATGATAGCATCATTAGAGGATAAGATATACCTCAAATGGCCTTTGTTCAAACATGAGAAGGTGAGGGTTAGTTAATTTCAAATGTCCCCTATGAATGTGACTAACATTTGGAAAGAAAGAAGGTTTCTTATATGGGTTAAATCCTAAACCATAGGTATTCTCACAACCATCATTCAATATAGGAGTGTGTATTCCTTGTTTAGACTTTCCACAACCTTGATGATTAAAACCATTTTTAGAAATAAAATGATATCCAAGACCTTAATGAGCATCCATATTAGACAAGTTTATGGGAGCTTCATAGGTAACTATGTCAAACAAATTGGGCTTATTAGTTTCAATGGTTTCATTAGTTAGACAAGCCACAAATTTATTGCTTAATTCCCCTTTAAGAGGAATAGGAACAATTTTCTCACTTTTTATAGTTTCCAAGGGTTTCATGAAAGAAATATCAGGAATCAAATACTCTCCAATAAAAGTAGGAGTAACATCTTATGTTCCCCAATCATCTTCAGACAAGGTAGAAGATATAGATTATTTGTTTCTTTGAGTTTCATCTTTAGTTTTTTTTTTATTCACTAGGTTTGGGTTCTTTAACTGACTTAGTGTTCAAGAAAAAGAACATGAAGATTATACATCATATTATTGAAAATAAATTTAACCTTGTGATGAACCATGGAGCGGATAGGATGCATGTTAGGCAACCATGTGGTCTTCCCAATAAAACATTGTAATTAAGGGGTCCCGACATCACATTAATTGAGGTATCTCTGATAACCAAACCAACTTAATAGGTAAAGTTGTGATTCCTAGGGTATTCTTAGAAATGTTATCAAGCTTAATAGTGGTCATATGAGCCTTAATATATTTTAGCATATCTAGACTACACAACTTCAAACCTGACCAATTGTCAATCAAAGTTCTTGAAATAACATTTCCATCAATAAGAACAACAACCATAAGATCATCATATTGGTTTTTCACTACCTTAGGAGGTAATTCATCTTGAGTAAACATGATTTGAGGAGGAGTAGACACTATGTGCATACACTCCAAGAAGGAATTAATGTTATCTTGGTTAGGAAGTGGGATATGAAGAGTAGACAAAGATTTTTGTAAAGCCTCACATGATAAGTGGGAGAAGTTTTTGAAAGCTCCCATGGGGAGATATTTGCTAGAGTAGTGTTTAACTTCTCCACTATATCATATTCCATACCTAAGGAAAAAGTAAATTTGGGTTATTTGAGAAGAAAAAGTTGACAGGGAGGGAGAGAAGTAGGAATAACCAAAATAGCGGGTTGATGATTATTCTATGTTTGATAAGTATTCACAACCGAAGTATAATTGGGTTTTCCTTAAGGACTATAAGGGGTTCTTGGTTTGAAGGAAAAGCATTTAGAGTATTAAATGGTTGTTGAGGAGGACATCCTTTCAGATTTATAAGGGGTTTAGTGAATAGAACTAGTTTAACAAGCTCAATATTACAAAGAGTCTCACACAAAGGAAGACATGAAAAAAATGTATCATAAAGGTTAAGATGGAGAGATGTAGAGGATGATGATGGAGGAATGGACTCAATTAATATTTTATTTTTTACACCTAACACTTCACTACTACAAATCTCATGGGGATTAATAACAAATGCATCATCAATTTACTCATAAAAGAAATCATAGATCTTGAAAGTAATGAAAGTTATTTACAATGAAATGAAATGTAATCAAAGAAAGATTTGTATTTATTATTTTTATGTTTATAAATGTAATGCATATAAAATAAATACCTAACTACCAAGATCAAACAAGGAGAGTTCATGTCAAGTTCACCAAAATATTCAGGGTGAAAATGGCATCCATGATTCTAACAATGAAAACTAGATATATGAAGTTTAAAACTTCCCCCCTTCACCATTCAATACAAGAGAAAGAGGGGCTTCTAAGCATAGCTCTCAATATGACCTAAGTTAGATTATAAAGAACCAAAAAAGTGATAGGGGATGATAATGTTAAACCCAATTTATATTAAGGAAGTACACTAGCAAAGTCTCTTTCATGTAATATAACTTGATTATAAATATATAATGAAGATGATAATAATTAAAAAAGTTGATTAAAAAATAATTGTAAGATGAGTCTAAGAACCAAGTGAATACAATCAACCCAATTAATATGTAAAAAAATATCTATCGTAAAAAATTATAGGGTACTTACCTTGAAATGTGTGAAGGAATGGAATTTTCTATTCTAAAATAGAAGATCTGGAACTTTAGGTAAAATTTTTACTGTGGGTCAACGATCATGGATGGAAACCCAAAAAATGCTAAAAATATCAAGCTGTTAGGAATAGGTCAACCACATCACCATCTTTGAAAATAGGTTGACCAATTCATCGTGTTCTCAAGGAACTTTTCTAAAGTCGACTTGAGTTGTTCTAGTAACTCTCATTTGGTAACCTCTAGATCTATAACTATCCAACTGATAACCTACAAATCTTTGACTTGATGTATGTGTGTGGGTGGCTCTAAAGGGTTTTTCCTTATTCAACCCCCCATTTTGGTAATTTCTACCTCCATGAATAGTCATTTAGGAAAATTTTATTTGTGTATGTAGTGCTTGTGAATCCCAGATTATAGATCTAGAATGTAAAAGAGATAGAAATGCTAAGAATATCCTCTATAAGTGGTACCCTAGCATGTATGCGTATATATGAATTTGAAAAATATCAAGAGAAAAACATTAGAAATTAACATAGCATAGAAATTATACCAATCCCCCAAGGCTAACTTACTCTAAGCATCTTCATGCTTCCCTTCCATCTCCATGATGTCATGTAATTTCTTGAATGCTTGAGTTATTGATGAAGTCCTCACTTTGTAATGATAGAACAAGATCTAGCCCTTAGTTTCCACCTTTCAATTTCTCTATGTTAGATTGGGGTGTTTACACACAATTGTACCTTTCTTCCATCATCCATCATTATGTGATCCTTGCTGAAAAATAAGACTTTGAGTACCATTTTATAGTGAATTTTTGAAATTGCCCCCATAGGAGCTGACTACAATGAGAAGGAATTACCAGAACTTTACAAATAGGTTGGGGCCCAAAAATACCCAACCAAATAGGAATATGTATACATGGTCAACATGTTCCATAAGGTGCTATTATCTTGGGTTTATAACCCAACTTCTAGATTTGTAGGGATTCCAAGTGTAATATGTATTGGGGTTTGATAATCAGAAGCTAAATTTGAAAAAATGGGGACTAGAAAGGGGATGCTTCCTATAAATTAGATCCTACCATGGCCTATGAATGAAAAAAAAAATCTAGGAGGAAGTATTAGGTCCTACCTCAATTTCTCCTAGGAGAGAGAGAAAAAGTGAAAGGGTGCACGTGCTCAAATTGTAATTGTGCAATGCAGAACATTCTAAAGAGGAGCTAAAAGTTCATAAATTAAATTGCATCTAATTTAAGATGGTCAATGACATAATACACCTTAGGATGACCTATGAAAATATACAACCACTACAAAAGTCTCTATTATGAACTAAAACCCCTTAAGACTCTTTAGTATAACCTATTATGTATAACAAGACCTCTTTTGATACAATAGGCTCTATTATGACATAATAGGACCTATTATGACATAATATGACCTATTCTGACATAATAGGACCTATTCTGACATAATAGAACCTATTTTGACATAATAGGGTCTATTATGAGATAATAGGTGATACTACTAAGAGTCAATTTTGTTGTCATTAGTAGTAAGGAAGTCTTTATGGTTGTCAAAGTCATTCAGTAAAAGGAATAAGTTAACAAGGAATTTTAGTAAAGTGAAAGCTAGTTTAGATATCGAGTGAGGCATAATCGAGCACTAAAAACCATGTTCTACTAATAACATAGCCAAGAAGAGAAGTCAGTTACCAAGTTAAAGAAAACCTATTACTGAAAAGAACAAGCCGAGACCAGAAGAGATCTAAGTACATTGATCCTGGACACTGGTTAGAAAATGGTTTAAAAATCTTGAGGAGATCGAATAACAGAACATTGGAAATTGAAATCAAAATATTACACATGATTACAAGGTGAGTTTAGCCAATGGTAAAATTGATGAAATATGCATTGGAAGTGTACCCATGCTAGCACTTCTTAAAGGAGAAGATTCTAGAAGTTCTAGCACCGCTTTAAGAAGTTGTATAAATAGACTAGAGAAGTATAGATCATGATGATGGAGAATGTGGCTATGGTGATATGAATACATGAGAGGATTGCATGTATAATGAAGAACATAGAAGAAGGTGAATAAGTAGAGAAAGTCACCGAGTAACAAATTATTGCAGAATAGATCTACGTAGTACTGAATGGTTTATGTGAAGGTTACACAATAGGAGGTAATGAGATATTGAGCACATAGAGTCTGATAAGAATTTTTTGATGCACATTTGATAGATATTTTGTATTGCTAATTAAAATTTAATCAAAATTGTATAAGTCTCTTAATCTAGCAGATCGTAACATATCTTATGTATAAATCCTTTAACCATGTACAATTCTTAGATTAGGGTTGTGAAATCTATTAATAGAGTAGACTTACTAGTCTTAGAAATCTTGACTGGGTTAATATCTTTAACAGGGTCAGCTATCAAAAATAGGTAAGCATTGTATCTCTAACTGAGAAACTTTATTCCTATAGTAGTGAAGTATTGTGGGTGTCACCCCCTCACAATTTTTATCCTCTAACAAGGATTTTTGCAATACCAATATCAATGTGTTATGTGTGATGTTTATTATATATTTTATTTTTGTATGATGCATGCAAAGGTTCAGTAATCAGTAAACAAATGTGATGAAAGTTCATAAAAGTTTAAAAGGGATTTGAAGTATTGCTTCATGTGTCCCCTCTTAGTACATACCTTTACACACCCAAATCAAACAATTGGTATTAGAGATCAGTCACTTATTAAGGAGTTTACTCACTTGAGAGGAAAGATCTAGAAGGATGGAAAGCTACAACTACAAAAGAATAATTGGTAGTATGGAAATAGAGCTGAAGATGGGAAATGATAAAATTGACTAATTGAGCAAGAAGTTGAAACATTCAATTAGTAAAAGGAAAGAGCTTACACTACAACTAAAAGATACTCAAGATCATGTTAAGGAATTTGAATAACAATCTAAGGGAATCACGTCTAATGAATCTAGTGCACTCATATCAAAACTATCTAAAATGAATAAGAATCTAGTTGATAAGGTCAAAAAACTGAAAAGAGATCAAGAAGCACAATCAGTAAGGATGTGTGAGATCATGGAACAAAAAGGAAAAGCTGATGATGACAAAAGAACTGTTGAAGAAGAAAGAAAACAAATGAACGCTAGACTTGATGATAAAGATAGAGAAATCATGAGGTTGACACAAACTCACTACAACTTGATAGATGAACTTTTTTTGGCAAATTAGGATGTTGCCAGGAAATTAGTCGGTGAGATTGTCGAATTGAGATCTGAGAATGAACATTTGAAGAATGATCTGATAGATAAGAGAGATGCTAATAAAATATTGAAAATAAATGAAGAAGCATGGAAGATTTTGGATGAACAACTGAGAAATCAAAGACAACCAAATGACACCTTTGGACTTAGTTACAATGAAAATAGTACTATCAAGAAGTGTGTGTCCTCCAAACAAGAAACCAACTGAGATAAAGTTGCTACCTCACCAAAGCCTAAGAAGCCTACATGTTATCATTATGGGAAACTAGGACATACAATTAACATTTGTAGAAGCAAGAGAGGTAATCCACCAATTTCACCTAAATTTAAAGGTCATTTTTATAATTATAATAAGTATGGACATAAGGTATTTGAGTGTAGATCAAGAGTTGTGAACAGTCCAAAGAAACCAAGGTTTGATGGTTACTGTAACAATTGTAAGAGTTATGATAACAAATTTGGAGAATGCAGGTCATACAGGAAAAATAAGAAATGGGTCCCTAATTGACAAAATGTTGACAAGTGTCATGGACCTACAATACCATGGGATTACAATACAAGGATTTCTTGTACTGCATGTGGAAGATTCGGTGACATTGCTGCAATTTTTTTCTAGATGCATTGAATGAATAATAGGAAGTCATGGAGAAACATTGGGATGGCTTATTTCTATTTTAACAGAGTCAGTAACCTTGTGATGCAGGAGCATCCTGGGTGTAAGAGCAATCTTGCATCACCCAAAAATATTTCTATTTTTATTTTCAATAAGAGCTATTTTGTACAGAGCTGCTATTTATGGAAAGTTACTATTTTTGGTCATTTTTGTATGTGCTCAGAATGATCTGATTTCTTTCTTGGAGGTTCATTTTGGTCATACAAGTCTGCCAGTAAAGTTTCATTGCTAGATCAAGTGTATATTGGAAGATATTGAAAATTTTTGATATTGGCAGCAGGGTACAGAAACTTTGAACTCAGTTTTGAAGGCTTTAGAGGCCCCGGATGAGGTCAAAAATTTGGGTGACAAGTGCTTGCACCAGTCAAGCCTATAAAGCGCTTCGTGGCATTTCCAAAATGGGGTTATAATAGCCGATCGGGTCAACTGGTGATGACTTATGGTCTTTGGAAGTTGGGCCACCTGAAATGGCAGAAAATAATTTTTTTCAAAATTTATGTTCGGGTTTCAAAGGTTAATTTGAGCCGACTATGATGTAATGAAATGTAAAATAAAATAATTTTAAGTTTGGTCGGCCTTATTGGCTAAAATTCTGGAACCTTCCCAGGCGGTGGGGAATTGCCTATATAAGGAAGGTTGTATTATTGTCTTAGGTAGTTTAGAATAGTTCTGGGTAGTAGATCTGGGTAATAGTTTGAGGCTTTGTCCTACAGAATATTGTAAGGGAATGCCCATGTGGCTTTGCATGTTGTAATTTTGAAAATTTCTAATTCCACATTTGTGGAGATAATAAGAAGCCAATTTTCTATTCTTGCATATTATTGTTGTTGTTTCTCTACGTCTGTTATGTGTTTGTGGTATTAAGGGGAGCACCCTTCATCAAGTGGTATCAAAGAAGGTTTTCTTGAGTGTGTAAATAGATCACCGACTGTGAGGCAGTTTGCACCAGGACCGTGGTTAGGGTTTTAGCACACATCACGAAAATGCCTCCACGAAGAGAACGTGGCGGAAGAGTTGGTGCTGTGACACCTAAGGTTAGAGAGTTGCAGAGACAAGTGCGAGCATTACAAGAAGAGATTCGCAGAGGAATGAATCTTAATGTCAGAGACGAAAGCGAGGATGAAGCCAAAGAAGAATATCAAGAAGGAGAAGTTGAAATTGTGAACCAGGAGGAAGAAAGACTTTTTTGGGCGATTTCCAAGATTGGGAAAAGACCTAAGATTGAGGTTCCTACATTTTTTGGAAATCTTAACCCAGAGGAATTGATCGACTGGATCAATGAATGTGAAGAATATTTTGAGTATGAAGATGTCGAGGATCCTGATAGGATCAAATTTGTGAAGGCCAGACTGAAAGGTCATGCGAAGATATGGTGGCAAGAGATTTAGTTGGAGCGAAATAGAAGGGGAAAGGAGAAAATCACGAGATGGGATCGGATGGTGGATAAATTGAAGTGACAATTCATTTCTATTGATTATGAGCTTGACCTACTGAAGAAAATGTAGAGTTTGAAGCAAGCAGGAAGATCTGTTCAGGAGTATACAGAGGAGTTCTATCGACTTCTCATCAAAACAAGCCATGCAGAAGCTGATAAGGAGAAAGTTTCCCGATACCTTAATGGGTTAAGGCCAAGCATTCAGGAGGAGCTGAATCTAGTTCGAATGAACAGTATTGAAGAGGCATACCAATTTGCCCTAAAAGTAGAGGAAAAGCTGAACAAGAAGTTTGAGAGCAGACAAAATGGAAGAGGTCGTGGTGGATGATCTGGTGGACGGTCATATGGTGGCTGAAATGAAGATTCGAAAAAGAAGGATGAGGCCAGTAGCAGTCAGAATTAGAGAGGAAACAATTCCAATCGCTTCCAGGATCAGAATAATAGAGATCAAAGAGGAAGGGGAAGAGGAAAAGGATCTGGAAGAGGTGGCTTCCATGGAACATGTTTTCACTGTGGAGATGAAGGTCATAGGGAATTTGAATGTCCTCAGTGCCAAGGCAGAATAAACAGGAGAAATGAAGGCCAGGCCAGAGTTGCACATGTAGATGAAGATGCCAGATCATCAAATTCTGAAGATGCTGAAAGAGGAGAAACGTTGATTAACAGAAGAGTCCTGGTGAGTGGTGAGAATGAACCTGAGCAAAGGAGGAGCTTGTTTCGCACCAGGTGCAAGTGTGAAGGTAAATGTTGTGATGTGATTATCGATAGTGGAAGTACTGACAATTTAGTGTCAGAAGAGATGGTGACAAAGTTGAAGCTCAAGAGACAGAAACACCCACATCCATATCAGATTGCCTGGGTACAGGATGACCACAAGGTCATGGTCAATGAACAATGCCTGGTGAAGTTCAAGATTGGCGGATACCAAGATGAGGTACTATGTGATATCATATCTATGGATGCATGTCATATGTTGTTGGGTAGACCATGGCAGTTTGACAGATGTGTTGTACATGATGGTCATGCAAATACCTATTCCCTGACAAAGGATGGAGTGTGACATAAGCTAAAACCATTGAAGGAGACTGAAGAAAAGGTATGTGGTAATGCAAGGATAACTTTTATTCATGGAAGAAATTTCCTAGATGGTATGAGGCATGAGCATGTATGTTTTGCTTTAATTCCAAAAGTTGGTAAAGAGGAAGTAGAAGATGTTCCTGTAGAAGTTGCAAATTTGTTGAATGAGTTTCAGGATATTGTATCCGATAACATGCCTGATAGATTACCACCAGTCAGGAAGATCAGTCATCAGATGGACTTGATCCCAGGAGTGAGTTTGCCGAATAAGGCAGCACACAGAATGACACCTGTAGAAAGCGAGGAGTTGAATAGACAAGTACATGAACTATTACAGAAGGGGTTGATTCGAGAGAGTCTGAGTCCCTGTGTTGTACCAGCGGTATTAGCACCAAAGAAGAATGGAGAGTGGAGGATGTGTACAGATTCTAGGGCAATAAACAAGAGCACAATCAAGTACAGGTTTCCATTGCCACGAATGGATGATATTATGGACTGTTTGAGTGGAGCTGTGTATTTTTCAAAGATAGATCTGAAAAGTGGATATCATCAGATTCGGATCAGAGAAGGAGATGAATGGAAGACTGCCTTCAAGACAAAGGAAGGACTGTATGAGTGGTTAGTCATGCCTTTTGGGCTCACCAATGCACGGAGCACTTTCATGCGGCTCATGAACGAGGTTCTGAAAGAATTTCTGGGTAAGTTTGTCATTGTTTACCTAGATGATATTTGATCTTTAGTAAGACATTGGAGGAGCATATGATGCATATTCATATGGTATTTGAGAAGCTGAGAGAAGAGAAATTGTTGATTAATTTGAAGAAGTGCAGTTTTGTGAAGAAAGAGTTAGTGTATTTGGGATTTGTAGTTTCAGTAGAAGGTCTAAAAATGGACCCATAAAAGGTACATGCTATCCTTGAATGGCCTACTCCAAGGAGTGCTACTGAGGTAAGATCTTTTCATGGTTTGGCTAGCTTTTACAGAAAGTTTATCAAAAATTTTAGTAGTATTTGTGGTCCCTTGACTGAAACAATGAGAGGGGATAGAAAAGAGTTTAAGTGGACTAATGGGGTAGAAAAGAGTTTTCAATTGTTGAAACAAAAAGTTACAGAACAACTTGTTTTAGCACTTCCAGATTTTAATAAGGTGTTTCAAGTAGATTGTGATGCTAGTGGTACTGTAATAGGAGCTGTTATGAGCCAAGAAGGTAAACATGTTGCTTATTTCAGTGAGAAGTTAAATGATGCCAAGAGGAAATATTCTATTTATGATCAGGAATTTTATGCTATAGTTCAGGCATTAAAGAAGTGGAGACATTATCTACTTCCTAAGGAGTTTTTTTTGTATACTGATCATCAAGCTTTGCAATATTTGAATAGTCAAGGAAAGTTGAATCAGAGGCATTTGAAATGGGTTGAGTTTTTGCAGAGTTATACATTTATTTTGAAACATAGGACTGGAAAGTCTAATAGGGTTGCAGATGCTCTTAGCAGAAGGCAACTATTGCTGACAGAAATGCAGATTGAAGTGGTTGGGTTCAAGGAACTCAAGAATTTGTATCCAGAGGATCCTGATTTTGGTGAAGCTTGGAAAGCTTGTACAGAACTTGTTACTCTAGACAGGATGAAATGGTTGGATTTCATCATCTAGGATGATATGCTATTCAGAGGGAGTCAGTTGTGTATTCCACGAAGTTCTATGAGGGAGAATCTCATCAAGGAGAAGCATAGTGGAGGATTGGCTGGACATTTTGGTCGTGATAAAACCCTTGGTTTGGTTAGTGAGAATTATTATTGGCCACAGTTGCAGCAAGATGTGAAGAAGTTTGTACAGAGTTCCAGAGTATGTCAGATGGCGAAAGGAGTGAAGCAGAATACAGGATTGTATCAGCCATTACCCGTACCAGAGAAGCCTTGGGAGGATATCAGCATGGAATTTGTTGTTGGTTTACCGAGGACTCAGCGGGGACATGATTCAATTTTTGTAGTGGTTGACAGATTTTCAAAGATGGTACATTTCATTCCCTGCAAGAAGACTAATGATGTTGTTCATGTAGCAGAATTGTTTTTCAGAGAAGTAGTGAGACTTCATGGTTTGCCAAAGACCATAGTTTCAGATTGGGACACTAAGTTTGTTGGATATTTCTGGCGTACGTTGTGGAAGAAGTTGAAGACAGATTTGAAGTTCAGTTCATCACATCATCCACAGACTGATGGACAAACAGAGGTGGTGAATAGGAGTTTGGGAAATTTGCTAAGATGTTTGGTTGGAGATAAGCCAACAGGATGGGATTTGATTTTACCTCAGGCAGAATTTGCATACAATAATTCTATCAACAGGAGCACTGGTAAATCACCATTCCAGATTGTATATGGAAGTAGTCCAAGAAATGCATCTGAATTGAGGAAGATAGATAAAGGAGAAATAAGTAGTGCTGAAGCTGAGGATTTTGCAGAACACTTGAAGAACATCCATGGGGAGGTGAGGAAGCATATTACCAAGATGAACACACAGTATAAGGCTAAGGCAGATGAGAAAAGGAGGTATAAGGAATTTTAGGTTGGTGATGAAGTCATGGTTCATTTGTGGAAGGAGCGGTTTCCAGTTGGTACATATAACAAGCTGAAAATGAAGAAGTTTGGACCATGTAGGATACTAAAGAAACATGATTTAGGAAACACATATGAGGTAGAATTGCCTACTGAGCTAAATATTTCACCAGTGTTTAACATTTTAGATCTGACAGAGTATCATGAAGGAGGTGTTGAAGATGAGATCACAGCAGCACAGTGGAGTATTCTAGCAACTAGTTCAGACACTAAGGAGATCGAAGATATACTGGACAGTCATGTTGGTAGAAGCACAAGGAACAGGACATATGAAGAATATCTGGTCAAGTGGAAAGGATGACCTATTGAAGATTCATCATGGTTGACAAAGGAGGAGGTTAGCCATCTTGGGTTTCCTCTACACACCTGATTCGTGACAGGGTCACTTCTCAAATTACCCCGGGTGTATGATGCAGGAGCATCCTGGGTGTAAGAGCAATCTTGCATCACCCAAAAATATTTCTATTTTTATTTTCAATAAGGGCTATTTTGTGTAGAGCTGCTATTTATGGAAAGTTACTATTTTTGGTCATTTTTGTATGTGCTCAAAATGATCTGATTTCTTTCTTGGAGGTTCATTTTGGTCATACAAGTCTGCTAGTAAAGTTTCATTGCCAGATCAAGTGTATATTGGAAGATATTGAAGATTTTCGGTATTGGCAGCAGGGTACAGAAACTTTGAACTCAGTTTTGAAGGCTTTAGAGGCCCCAGATGAGGTCAAAAATTTGGGTGATGAGCCCTTGCACCGGTCAAGCCTGTAGAGCGCTTCGTGGCATTTCTGAAATGGGGTTATAATAGCCGATCGGGTCAACTGGTGATGACTTATGGTCTTTGAAAGTTGGGCCACCTGAAATGGTAGAAAATAATTTTCTTCAAAATTTTTGTTTGGGTTTCAAAGGTTATCTTGAGCTGACTATGATGTAATGAAATGTAAAATAAAATAATTCTAAGTTTGGTCAGCCTTATTGGCTAAAATTCTGGAACCTTCCCAAGCGGTGGGGAATTGCCTATATAAGGAAGGCTGTATTATTGTCTTAGGTAGTTCAGAATAGTTCTGGGTAGTAGATCTGGGTAATAGTTCGAGGCTTTGTCCTACAGAATATTGTAAGGGAATGCCCATGTGGCTTTGCATGTTGTAATTCTGAAAATTTGTAATTCCACATTTGTGGAGATAATAAGAAGCCAATTTTATGTTCTTGCATATTATTGTTGTTGTTTCTCTATGTCTGTTATGTGTTTGTGGTATTAAGGGGAGCACCCTTCATCACCTTGATAGGGAATGAATTTACTGAAATAAGGATTCAACTAAGGAGAAATCAAGTGAAAAGACTCCAGTAAATTTTGATGCCTTCCAAGAACATATGAATAAGAATTGGAGAAGAAAGTCACAAGATGATGGAATAGAATTGGGCACTAGTGATGGAACCACATCCTCTAGATCAGGTGCACCTATGTTCACTTAATCAGTCAAGGTATGTATAGGAGCTAATATCTTAAATTTTATCATAATTTGGTTCCTATATCTAGTAATAAGTTCTATATCAACATATCTAGATGCATTTGGATAAGTATTTTGAAGCTATTATTTAATATGTAAATCAGAGAAGAGTTAGAGCTATTCTATTGCATTTGGTAAAGTAGAGTTTGGTTAAACAGTCACATAAAGTTAGGTAATAAATCATTTAATGCATTTCTAACCATTGGAAGCCCTAACCGATAGGAAAATTTATAAATAGAGGACAAGATAGTTCATTTCTACTTTACATTCTTGCAAGCATGTTTGAGCTATAGTAGATACGAGATCAAAGAGCTAATTCTGAGAATTTAATCAAGCATTTTGATCACATTCAAAATCATTTAAGGTATTTACAGTGTTCACCGAGTTGATTAAGAGATTTTATTATTATTTCATTTGAACCCTAGGAATTTGTTGAGATATTTTCAAAATCAAACAACACCTAAGATATATAAGCCAATAGTAGTTGAAAAGATCGACCCTATTAATCCATAGTACAAACTTCCTCCACCCATTTCTACTAAAATTGATAAAACTGGAGCCCTATCCCTAATCCCCCCAAGAGTCATTTTGATTGAAGACATTTGTGCCTTCATTCATTGTAAGATTCATGATTTATGTCAAGAAGAGATTGATCCATCCTACCAGAAGTTGTGTGCAAATGATAAATTGAAGAATGACTACATTCATCTATAGACCAAGGGTTTGATTCATGCAATGCATGTACTGACAATGTTCAAGCACAAATGGATCAAAATTGTCTTGACTAGAGTTCATGATAGGTTCATGTGGCTAGATGGGCCAATAAAGATAACAAAAGATGTCCTAAATATAGTTACCATATTTCTAGTCAGTGATAGATTGAGGGCTTACAAATAGATAGACAAGAACAAACTTTGTGAGTTGAAAAAGGCCAATTGGTATGGAAGAGGCTTGAAACTTTCTACAATTGAAGACCCCAAGCTAAATTATGCATCGAACATAATATATTCATATAGGATATTTCAATCATCCAGGATAGATAGTGTACCCTGTGCAGAAGTGGATATTTCTTATAAAATGGTGAAGAAGGATATGAAGATTGACTTGTGCAAGATCCTATTGAAGCAACTTGATGACAACATGAACACAATTTGGAAGAAAAAGAAAAACAATGTAAAGTTTATTCAGTTGTTGGTATGTATCTTATTCTATTTCCAAAATTCATTTCAAATAGTCGGTGAAGTGACATGGAGTGTTGATAAACTAATAATTTATCAGAACAATGATTATATTGAAATCATGGGTAACAACTTTAATGTCATTATGGATGATTACTTCAGTAAATTTCAAGCTAGGATGCATAAGAGATATAGAATTCCACCTCAATGAGTATAATAGTTTGAGGATGATTTATGTTTTGAATTGGATACTAATGTATGCATAATAAGGGTAGTAGAGCCTAGAACTGAGTGGCTACCTCCAATGGGTTATTAAATGAACATAGATGCAACCACTATACAGATTAAAGGACTTTTGGATAATCCTATGGACAAAAATACAACTCAGGATGGCACCTATGAAGAGGTGAAAGAGAAAATTAGAACCGGTATACTAATACCGAAGGCCATAAGGAAGACATGAAAGATGATGAGTGATTTACCTAAGAACCTAGGTATTGTTGATGTTGATGAAGCTAAAGAAGATGTTGTTTATCATTCAACAATAAAGGGGAAGAAAATAGGAATCAAGAAAGAAACCCCTTGTCCCATTGATGTAAGACTGTCTACTCAGTTTACCTCTACACCGAGAGGAAAGAAGAAAGTTGATGTAGAACCAATGAAGGATAAGACATATGTTAGGTAAAATAAGGTCATTGGGAGGCCAAGAAGAAAATTTAAGTTGGCTAAGGAGAGTGACACTAAGTCAAATGACTTGTCACAATTCAAAGTTACTAAGAAATTGAAGAGTCTTGATGATCTTCTCAAGACACTTGAAAAGTATGGTGGACTTAAGGTAATGTAACAACTAAAATATGACATAAGGAATGAAGAGGAAAATAAAAATAGAAGAAACAATTATTTTCACATTGTATAAATTCAGGATGATACGAGTCAAAGTGGTACAATATCTAGAAGGATAATTGTAAAAGAAAATTGATGCCAGATGGAAATATGCTATTGCTATTGAAAAGGAGATGAGAGAGAGATCACTAGAAATCACAGTACCAGACTTCACAAAGAGAGGAATAAAATATACACTTAAGGAATACTCTAAAATATTTCTGGTGAAAGGAAGAACACTAAGCATAATGGTTGGTCAGTTACAACAAGTTCAAAAAGATAACGATGATATTTGGAGGAAGATCTTTTCAATTGAGAAACTGAAAATCCAAGGTATAATTCATGAAGAAGATAAATCAAGCCAGTTGTATTGATTAATAACAAAGAAGAAGTAATAATTGAAGACATTGCCGAAAATGACCCTGATGAGACAGTAAATGAAGATGAGGATATCATGGCTACCAAGGCCATAGATTCAAAAGCTAAGGACATTAATGAATCAAATACAACAATATTGTTAACAAAAGAGCCTATAATTTTACAAGTTATGTATTTTCTTGAGATAGAAGCAGTTATCTTAGAGATTAAAAGTGGAGAGCCTATTGTTGCTAAGAACCCTACTGAGCCAGCCAAAGAAAATGAAACTAAAGAGACCAAAGAGAAGACCACATAAATAGAGACTAATCAATGTCAGAATATAGAATCAATGACCCCCACCAAGACTATAGGTAAGAAGGAACTTGAACAAGCATGGGAAAATGTAATAGATAAGAAAAAGGAAACACAACAAGACAAAGAAAAAGAAAAGGTAATTAAAAAAGAAAAGTTAATTGAAAAATAAAAGGTAGAAGAAAATAAATAGGATAAATAAGAAAAGAGGGAAGAAATAAAAGAGAAGAAACAAGAGGAAAAGAAGAAGGAAAAGGAAGATAAGACATAAGCTACTTCAACATAATTAGATGAAAAGATGGCATCTATTTCCAAGAGAAAATCTAAGAAAAGAAAGACTAAACAAGAGGTAGATATCAATGAAGTGATAGTCATACTGAAGCTTGACTATACTACTATGAGCCCTAAAGAACTTTCAGATTTTAGTGATTTGTTGAAAAGGAAAGTTGCACAAGATAAGCTTATAGCTAAAAAGAAGAAGACCAATGTATTGGAACAAATAAAGAGCATTTTGAATGAGATTGTTCCAAAGACTACAATAAATGGGAAGGCATCCATTTATATTCAATTAAAATAACTCGTTAGTAAAATCAATCAGTCAAGAGTTGACACGGCTAAATATCTAATGAAGGTACACAAGAAAGACATGGAGACTAAGGTGATTGAAGAAGTTCTTCAATCAGTAGAATTGGACAAGGTAAATCTCTCTAAGCTAGTCAATGCATTAGAGAAATGATTGTAACATATTCTTTCTATATTTCAGAAGATTTTTTTATTTTTAAACATTAAAAAGGAGTTAATGGATAAATATGAAAATGTCAAAAAAGATCTTACTGAGCTACTCTTAGAGATTTCCACTAAGCCCAAAATAGTCACATTATATTATGACAAGATCAAGCACCTAAAGGGAGTACAATTTGAACTAAGAAACAAGGAGAACTATGGTGGATGCTCCCACCACAAGGATGCATGAATCTTCAACTTTGTTCTTTCAATCTTCACCTTCTTTTCTTGAGGGACATTTTTATATTCAAAGTACTTTTCCATCTCGATGATCCAATCTACCAATTCATTTGAATCCAACTTTACACTATACTGAGGAGGATAGAAGTGTGGTGTAGACTTCAGATTTGTCAAAGCTTTCAACAATATTTCCTCACCCTGATCCATCACAGGTGTAGGTTCCACATCACCTTGTTCTTCTTCAATTACATAATCACTAACATCTTCAAGATGTCTTTCTCTATGTTGGATGTCTCAAAAACTTCTAACCTAGTAGCAAGTTGTCTCAACATGTCTGCCAATCACGAATCCACATATCACCTCCAACGAACCATCTTGAAACCCTCTATAATTGTCCGCCAGATCATAGTCACCTACCCCACAACAAATAAACTAGGGTTTGAGAAGAAGGAACCCTAAAACCTAGATTCGCAAATCTAGATCCAAATCTCACCTTCTCTTTGATACCACCTAATGCAAGGTAGGGGAGGATGAGGGGCTAAAGGCACACCTTAATCTAGATATACCTTGTAGAGATCACACACAGAAGAAAAAAAAGACAATGTGAGAGAGAGAGAGAATGCAAATTAGATCCTTATATTTCATCAAATAGATTATTACATGCCGGGTTGTAAGGCCTTCTTGGTTAGGGCCATCTATTACAATTCAATTACAATAGTCCTGCAACATGCGAGGATTTAGAAACTATCTTCAACTCCTAATCTGATACCATCTATCCTCTAGCTCTAAGTTGCCATCTCAAAACTACAACCAAAGACTACAATATATGCAAGAGGATACTGAACAAGTCAGTCTTCAGATCCACCATTATCGGAAGAAACAACTAGATCTAGGTCCACATGCTTCCCAATGATAGTTACCAACATTAAATCCATGACCACAATTAAGTGCACAAGTCGGCCTCAATAGAAAACCAAAAGAAACAACTCGGTAAGCAAGGATATTTGAGTGCCAATAAAGGATAACCGAGCACCAGGGAATTAATTGACCAACTCAGTTAAAGATGAAACTGAGCAACCACCGATCCAACTTGGTCAAAGAAGGAACCATGCAAAATAGAAAACTCAATCTTGATTTTGGTGACACAGGATTTCCAAGGACATGAGATGCTCTTGCATCAATCTATAGCCCATTCATATTTCTTATCAACATGTGACACTAAATATTTTTCCTCGTGTAATGGTGTTTCATCTTTGATAGTAATAAATCCAATCTCCTCATCATAAAAATCATCATCAGAAACACCTTCACTAGCATAATAACATTCATTTTCTTTCTAATACTTAGGTTTGTAAAACTTTGGTTTATCCTTAGGAAATCTTGTAGGACATCTAGATGAAAAGTGACCTACCTTAATGCATGAAAAACATTTCAAAGGTAATTTTCCTTCAAATTTACCCTTACCTCTCTTTTCTCTTCTAGAGATCAAGGAAACAAGTTCATCTAGATATCTTTCTTCTTCTTGTATCTATTCCCATTCATCAACATACTCAACAAGCTCTTCTTTTATATTACCACTATTGGTGCTCACAATTCCAAATAATATATTTTTGTTTCTAGATGCCTTGAATGTTGTTTCAGCTCTAGGTGAAGAATCTCCCATCTTCATAGCTTCAAAGGTAGTTATCTTTGAAATCAACATTTCTCTACTAAAATTTTTAGTCAAAGGTATAATCTCTTCTATAGCCTGAACTTTGGTCTTGTAAATAGGTGTCAATGATCGAAGGATCTTTGCAACAACTTCTTCCTCTTCATAAGTGATGGAATATGGATGAAGTGACTGAGAGGGGGGGGGTGAATCAGTCAACCATAAAACACTTCACAATTAATTCTTTCCAGATCCCTTAGGATATCTTAACAATGTTATCTGCTTTAGCACTCGGTAAATAGATTGCAGTAAGTTTGAAGATGTAGAGAGTATTAGCAAAATTATCTTTAGATATTCATCAGCACATGTATATGATTGAGAAAGAAATTAAGAACACAAGAGACACAAGATTTAACATGGAAACCCAATATGGGAAAAAACCACCAATGTATCTAGATACTGATTTTCATTTTTCTAAAGTGATGCCCGGTTAGAAGCCAACCCGGTAAAAGGTTACAAAACACACTGTTAGGTGTGACCTTGTTAGAGGATTTAAAACACCCTACTAGGAGTGGCCTGGTAAGAGGTCTTGAAAACAATTCAATGGAATTGTCACCTTGTTAGAGGATTTACAATATGGTTGTTAAACCAACTCGGTTAAGAGATTTAGAATTCATTGTTACAGTGATAAGAAGGTAACAATGAAAAATGACCTGTATAATAATGCAACTATCTTGCTGATTACAGATCTCTATTTTGCATAAGTCTGATCCTTTCTGATCGAATAAATCTCTGCTGCACCTCAAGGATATCTGAACATCCTTCACAAATTCGCATACACCTTTCCTGCTTTTCTTCTGTAAATCTTCTACTATATTTCTTGTTTATTTCTCACATTTGACCTTTTATTTATATGATTTTAGATTTTTCAAATCGACATTATTTAGTATAACAGTCGGCTGAATTAAGAAAACTCTATTTGCAAAAATCCTTCAAGGGCTGATAGTGCTCGGTGACCATAACTTTCTATAATCTTTCAGAGACCGAGGGACTTGGTAAACACCGACAATCTTTACCTTCGATAACCGACTGAACTCGGTAAATACTAACTTTTCTTTGACAACCAACTGAACTCGGTAAATACTAACTTTTCTTCGACAACCGACTGAACTTGGTAAATCTAACTTTTCTTCGACAACCGACTGAACTCGGTAAATACTAACTTTTCTTTGACAACCGACTGAACTCGGTAAATACTAACTTTTCTTCGACAACCGACTGAACTCGGTAAACACTAAATTTCCTTTGGTAACCGAGTGAACTCGGTAGACACTGATTTTCTTTGATAACCGAGTGGACTCGGTAAGCACTAATCTTCCTGTCCGGCAGACCGACTGAGCTCGGTAGTAACTGATTGCTATGGACTATGACATTGTGTGACATCAAAGACAATACATAATTTGAGTAGCAATTTCCTTCAGACAATTGTTTCCAACAATCTCCCTCTTTGGCATTGATGGCAACACAATAGCATAAGAAATTTGAAAGAGTTAGCTCGGTTCAGATTCAAATCTCCCTCTGTCAGCAAACTTCCTGTATCCTGAAAATTCTTCCTTCTGACTATTGAAAATTTCTTGAAGTAATAGCAAAGACATAGCAAACACTCCCTCTTTGACAACACATGCCAAAGACAATTCACATATTACCGGTGAAAATTAATGTACCTCAAGTACTGATTCATATGCAATGATTCCTTGAATATGCTGCATCAACTGGTTGATTTTCCATCATTTTCTGGTTGATGCATCACTAAAACTGTATTTAGTGAGCCTCAGATAGGGGAATGACCCCTAACTTACCTCTTAGATACACAAATGCATCCTTAGGTAATGGTTTGGTAAAAATGTCTGCAATCTATTTTTTTGTATGAATATATTCTAATCTGATTTCCTTGTCCTGCACCAATTCTCTGACAAAGTGATATTTAATAGCAATGTGCTTGGTTTTGGAATGCATCACTGGATTCTTCAAAATGTTTATTGCACTAGTATTGTCACAAAATATACCAACTGGTTCTTTGATTTCAACCTTCATACCTTCTAATAGCTATTTAAACCAAACAATATTTGAACAGTTTACTGCAGCAGCAACATATTCTGCTTCAGTTGTGGATTGAGATGTGCAATTCTACTTTTTACTAGTCCAGGATACCAGTCTTTTTCCAAGAAAAAATGCTCCACCACTTGTGCTTTTTCTGTCATCAATGTTTCCTGCCCAATCAGCATCAGTAAACACTTTCAAGTCGAGATTGCCTCCAAATTTATACCACAAACCATATTCTTCAGTTCCTCTCAAGTATCTTAAGATTCTTTTGATTGCCATCATGTGATTTTCCTTAGGTTTTGCTGAGAATCTAGCTACTATACCGACTGCTAAGGCAATATCAGGTCTTGTATGTACTACATACTGCAATTTTCCAATCATAGATCGGTATAGGGTCTGATCAACTTCTTTTGAATCATCATTTTTGGTAAGTTTCAGTCCAGTACACATGGCTGTACCAACTGGTTTTGAATCTTCCATACCAAACTTCTTAAGTATTTCCTTAATGTATTTAGATTGAGTAATGTATATACCATTCTTGCTTTGCTAAATTTGAAGACCAACAAAGAATTTTATTAAACCAAACATAGACATTTCAAATTCTTTGTTCATTTGTTCTGAAAATTCTTTGCACTGATCCTCATTCCCTGTAAATATAGTATCATCCACAAATATTTTTGCCAATACAATTTTGTCATCCGGTCCTTCTTTAATATACAAATTGCTGTTATCATTAGCTCTTTTGAAATTAATCTAGATCAAATAGTTATGGAGTCTTTCATACCATGCTCTAGGAGCTTGTTTTAAACCATACAATGCTTTGTGTAACCTGCAGACCATGTCCTTTTTATCTAGATTAACAAAACCTTCTGGTTGTTCAATGTAGACTTCTTCATGAAGAATTCCATTGAGACATGCAGATTTTATATCCATATGATATACCTTAAATCCTTTGTGTTCTGCATAAGCAAGTAGAGTTCTTACACCTTCTAATCTTGCAACAGGAGCGAAAGTTTCTCCATAATCTATACCTTCTTCTTGAGAATAACCTTTACATACCAATCTAGCTTTGTTTCTAGATACTTGACCATCTTCATTCAGCTTATTCCCGAATACCCATTTTGTTCCAATTACATTCTTATCTTTAGGTCTAGGTACAAGAGTCCAAGTTTTGTTCTTTTGTATTTGTTCTAATTCTTCATTCATTGCTTCAATCCAACTTTCATTTTCCAATGCATCTTTGATATTTCTAGGTTCAAAATCAGTAAGCAGACATGTACCTTTTAGCTTGCTTCTTGTCATAGTAGCATCTGATTTGTTTCCAATGATTTGATCTGGTGTATGATGTCTTTTGACATATCTGGCTAGTATAGGTTCCTTGCCTTTTGAATGATTCATGCTATTGTCTTCTAGGATCTCTTCTTCAGGTTGCTCGGGCTCGGTAGATATTTGCTCGGTAACTTCAGGCTGAGACTCGGTTTGAACTTCTTCCTGTGACTCGGTTTGTGATTCGGTAACTATGCTCGGCTCGGTAGATATAGTTTCCTTATTGATAGTTGTTTCTGCCAATGTTTCAGGTTCAATGTAAATGAATCTTCTGTAGTTCTCAGGTTCCCTTTTGCTTTCTTCCTCAGTCTTTTCTGCAAACTCATCAAATTTTACATGTATACTTTCTATGACTTTGTGAGTAGATAAGTTTAGACATTTGTATGCCTTGCTTTCGCTAGAATATCCTAGGAATATTCCTTCATCACTTTTCACATCAAATTTATTTCTTCTGGATTCTTTTAAGATATAACACTTGCTACCAAATATTTTCATGTAACTTACATTGGGTTTATAGCCATACCATAATTCATAAGGAGTTTTGAATGTGTCTTTCTTCAATTGTACTTGGTTCAAGGTATGAACTGTAGTGCTGATAGCTTCCTTCCAGTACTTTATAGCGATGTTCTTTTCTATCATTAGAGTCCTTGCACAATCCATAATAGATCTGTTTCTTCTTTCTGCTATTCCATTTTGCTCAGGAGTTCTAGGAGCTGATACCTATCTTTTGATTCCTCTTTCAATGCAAAAGTTGTTAAAATCATGGGAGCTGAATTCACCACCTCTGTCTGATCTTAAGCATTTCAATCTTTTCCCTGTTTCCTTTTCCACTCTTGCTAAGTACCATTTGAACTTTTCAAATGCTTCTGATTTTTCTCTTAAATACATAACAGTCATCATTCTAGAATAATCATCAATGAAAAGAATAAAGAATTTATCTCCAGTAGAGCTTTGTATTCCAATAGGTCCACATAAATGAGTATGCACAATTTCCAAAATTTCTTTAGACTGATAGTTCTTACTCTTGAAACTAGTTTTACTCATTTTGCCAATCTGACAATTCTTACATAGACCAGTATCAGGTTTCTTCAAAGTAGGAATGCCTCTAACCTTCTTGAATTTGCTTATTTTTATCATGTTATCAAAATTCACATGACATAACCTTTTGTGCCATAGCCAACTTTCTTCTATTTGAGCAATAAAGCATGAATATTCACTGAGATCAACATAAAATAAGTTACCTTTTGTTTGTTTGCCTGATCCAATGAGTTTTCCTTTTCCATCCAGCAGTCTTGCTTGACCATTCATGAATTCAACCTTGAAAGTAGTGTTGATTAGCTATGCTACACTTAGAAGATTAAGTTTTAGTCCTTCAACCCAATAAGCATTATCACATATGAGTTCTTTGGTTAATGAGATTCTTCCTTTTCCTTTTATACAACAAGGTTCATTGTTTCCAAATCTTACATTACCACTATCATAGTCTTCTAGATATTCAAATTTTGTCTTGTCACCAGTCATGTGGTGTGAACATCCACTCTCTATTATCCATATATCATGTTTGCTTATATGAGAAATAAGTGCCATCTTATCTTCATCATTATCAGATTCAGCTTTTATAGCAATAAAGACAATTTCTTCTTCACTATCATCAGAATCTTTAGCCATAAAACATGATTTCTTACCTTTATCCTTGTATGATTTGAAATTCTTTTTGTCATAGTACTTGTGACTTCTCTTCTCTTCCTTGACTTGCTTGTTTGGGCACCTAGCTGCAATATGTCCAATTTCTTCACATGAAAAATAGATTAAAGGAGTTTTACCTTTATACTTACCTTTCCCTCTAGAGTACTTCTTTGCAAGTAATGCTTCTACAATTTCAAGATCACTATCAAAACTTTCTTCTGATGCTTCTTCACTTTCTGACTGAACTTCTTTAATTTTCTTGTTCTTCTTTAGTGAAACCTTGGCCTCAAATGCTGATTCAATATTTTTGGAACTAGGAACATAGTTGTCATAGTTGTCTAATTCAAAGGCTGTCAATCTTCCAACTAAAGCATCCAAAGTTATATTGTGGTTTGTTTCACATCTTCTTTCTTGAATAGCTGATACTCTTATTGCATACATAGGGAGTAATGTTCTGAGTACCTTACTTATAACAGTTTCATCTAAGATTGTTCCTCCAGAAGCTCTAATTGCACTTACACTTGCTTTGATTCTTTCAACATATTTTGCAATGTTTTCATCTTCCTTCATATTCATCTTGTCAAACTGTCCTCTTAGGCTTTCTGCTTTGGCTCTTTTCACATTTGCATCACCACCATATATTTTCTTCAGTGCCATCCACATTTCATATGCAGTAGTGAAGTCTTTAATATCATCAAATTCTTCATAGCTGAGAGCAGATGCAATGTCTATCATCATGGTGTTGTGAGTCTTTTTATCTGCAATGTCTTCAACAGTTAATGCGCCATTAGGAATTGTGTATTCTTCATCAATGTATTTGCATCCTGAATCACCAATGGAAGCTAGATGAAGTCGCATGAGACCTTGCCATGCTGAAAAGTTATCTCTATTGAGCTTTGGAATTTCCCTCTTGTAAGACATCATGATCTTTAGCTTAGGTCCTTGAAACCCTTCCTGCAAGCACCAAAAGCTCTGATACCAATTGATGGAATATGGCTGAAGTGACTGAAAGGGGGGGGGGGTGAATCAGTCAACCATAAAACACTTCACAATTAATTCTTTCCAGATCCCTTAGGATATCTTAACAATGTTATCTGTTTTAGCACTCGGTAAATAGATTGTACTAACTTTGAAGATGTAGAGAGTATTAGCAAAATTATCTTTAGATATTCATCAGCACATGTATATGATTGAGAAAGCAATTAAGAACACAAGAGACACAAGATTTAACGTGGAAACCCAATATGGGAAAAAATCACCAATGTATCTAGATACTGATTTTCACTTTTCTGAAGTGATGCTCGGTTAGAAGCCAACCCGGTAAAAGGTTACAAAACACACTGTTAGGTGTGACCTTGTTAGAGGATTTAAAACACCCTGCTAGGAGTGGCCTTGTAAGAGGTCTTGAAAACAATTCAATGGAATTGTCACCTTGTTAGAGGATTTACAATATGGTTGTTAAACCAACTCGGTTAAGAGATTTAGAATTCACTGTTACATTGATATGAAGGTAACAATGAAAAATGACCTGTATAATAATGCAACTGTCTTGCTAATTACAGATCTCTGTTCTGCATAAGTCTGATCCTTTCTGATCGAATAAATCTCTGCTACACCTCAAGGATATCTGAACATCCTTCACAAATTTGCATACACCTTTCCTGCTTTTCTTCTGTAAATCTTCTGCTATATTTCTTGTTTATTTCTCACATTTGACCTTTTATTTATATGATTTTAGATTTGTCAAATTGACATTATTTAGTATAACAGTTGGCTGAATTAAGCAAACTCTATTTGCAAAAATCCTTCAAGGGCCGACAGTGCTCGGTGACCATAACTTTCTATAATCTTTCAGACACCGAGGGAACTCGGTAAACATCGACAATCCTTTACCTTCGATAACTGACTGAACTCGGTAAATACTAACTTTTCTTCGACAAATGACTAAACTCGGTAAATACTAACTTTTCTTCGACAACTGACTGAACTCGATAAATACTAACTTTTCTTCGACAACTGACTGAACTCGGTAAATACTAACTTTTCTTCGACAACCGACTAAACTCGATAAATACTAACTTTTCTTCGACAACTGACTGACCTCAGTAAACACTAAATTTCCTTTGGTAACTGAGTGAACTCAATAGACACTGATTTTCTTTGATAACTGAGTGGACTCGGTAAGCACTAATCTTCCTATCTGGCAGACCGACTGAGCTCGGTAGTAACTGATTGCTACAGACTATGACATTGTGTGACATCAAAGACAATACATAATTTGAGTAGAAATTTCCTTTAGACAATTGTTTCCAACAATAAGTGCCTCCAAAATTTATAATTCCAATAACAACCTTAGTAACTCTCTGTCCATAAACTCTAATATTTTCATCATCTTTCATTTTCAAGTTCTCCATCCTTGTTTTCTAGTTCTACAACTTTTCTTTCTTAGTAAACTTGTCTCCTTCATATAATGCTTCTAATCTTTCCCAAATTTTGTGTGTTGAATCTAGATCTTTTAGCTTAGTAAATTCTCCTTTAGAGAGTGCGCTGATCAGTGCTTTCCTTGTGACCATGTTATATGAAAATATCTTCTTTTCTTCGTCAGTAGCTTTATCTAATTCATCCTCAGCCTTCATGGTTACCTCATTCTTTGTGATCATCTAGTAGACGATACCTAAGCACAACAAATGTGTTTTCATCTTGTTCTTCCATCTGTCCAAGTTTTTAGGATCAAATTCTAGTTTATCTTTCCTATAGAATGCCATTTCCAAGATCACCTCAAAGTGATTAGCTTTCTTTCTAAGGACTAGTAACTCTAATACCAATTTTTAGGAATAATAGTCCACCAATACAACTGAGAGGGGTGGGTGAATCAACTGTATGACAGATTATTAGACTTTAAACTTTAAGTAGCAGCTAGACCAAATCTAATGATAACATAGTAAATGTCAACACAATAACACAATATTTTTTGTCAAGGAAATCCTATCAAAGGTAAAACCCCGGTGGGAATTAGCACCCACAACTAATGTACTGAGACTATAGTATCCATGTTAAAAGATCTAGCCTTGTTAGGAGCTTATTAAAACATTATAGTATAGAGCCCCTATTAAAGGATAAACCCTATTAGGAATCAAAGAAAATAAGTACACTCACTGCCCAAAGAGGGTTATGTCCATCTCTAGAGCTCACTGTTCACAACACAAGTATATATAAAGGAAATACGTAATCATTGTGAACTATCTGATAGCAACAATATTTTCTTGATTAGTACCAATGAAGTATAAACTATCCTCTTCTCTACATCAAGAAGATACAAGCTCCCAAATTCTACAATCCTCATTTACATTCCTTCCATAATCTATATTTCTTTTAAAAAAAAAAAGAACTTACATGTATACCCTATAACAATAAAATGATCAGGTTGGCCAATTAGGCTTTCCAAATATACAAATAAATACATAACCCCTTGCTGAGATACACATAGTATCTAAAACAAGTGTACAATAATTATAATTCAATAACCAAGGACCAACATCCATAATCCATGCTCACTATCTATAATACACACTATAATTCTGAAGTTGGATCCAAATAGATGCCATAGCTAATTTCATCACACTTCCCATGACTTGCTAAGATCAAAGAACATTCCAAAATATGTTATATGTCATCCCTTAAGCTTGCATACACTGAATCCACATCATTTCTAAGATACACTCAGAACACAGAGACTTACTCTGTCAACTTCCATTGTCACAGTCCAAGAAGGAGTCTTCACCAAATATTTTGTAACTCAACCAATATGAAATATTATGTAATGCAATCTCTGATGTAAGATCACAACACTTCCCAGTACACAAACCTATGTTTGATCATTTAGAATCATCCTTACAGTATCCGTACACAGTAATAATCAATTTGTTCTCTTCATTAAAATATATGTTAACATATCAGTGACAAAATAGGAATGAAAACAACTTCTATAACTAATAATAAACAAGATAATGATGTCATGTAGTGATTAAATATATTAAATGCATCAGCAACTGTCATGCCCCTGACAGTCTCAGGCTTTACTTTTCTATGTTATGTTATGTTATGTTAGACTTTTATGAGTTTGAACTCTGACTTCGCTCATTCAAACTTTTTTATTTGGATTAAATATGTTTATCTCTATAATTCTGCCAGACACTCAGAGAATTATGTCTATTCTGTTGCTTAATGAGTCTTTTTCTAATGACAGAATTAGCTTAGACTGAATTTTGAATATTGGTTAGATTATGAAATAAGGACAATTTAAATGGTTAGTCAATTGTTAGATTATTGGTCCATTATTATTATTATGGTTAATTGTATCTTAATGACTATAGACAGTATATAGAGAATTATTGTTATTTAATGTTAATCAAATTCTGAATTCAAAAATAAATAAATTTGTATATATGTATTTTTATACATATAATTATGAGTGAATGTTTTAGTAAGTATGTGGTATTTCATTTACTAAAACTATATGAATTATCTAAGTTAGTATATCCTATTTTGTATGTTAGTAGGAGGTTAGTGTGATGAAGTGTTAGTTATTTGGCATTGTCATGCGCTGTTATCTTAGATGTTTAAGTTAGTAAGATTGACTAATGTTATTAAACATAGATATCTATCCCTAAGTCTTATTATTATATTCTGGCTCGAAGACATGACTTAACGGTAGGGTTTTAATGCACTATCATCACATTGAGGTGTTAGTGGGGTTTAAGCTATTTTTTGGGTTGTGGAATTGTACTTGGATGGACATTTGGCAAGAAATGTGGTGTTTAATGCAAGGGATAAGTTTGCATTGAATGAACTTGTCAATGGAAATTCATTGTTGTGTTTGATGACCGCCATTAGCTCTAGTGAAGAGTTGCATTAGGATTTTGACTCCATTTTTCACCATATTATTCAGCGAGAGTTTGGGTAAACAGTTGGTTATGGACTTGTTTTTCTGTTGTATCCTACATGATAAGTGGCTTGGAATGGAAAGGGGTTTTCACGGCAAGATAAACCCTTCTGTTCATGGTCATTTAGGAAGTTGGGAGTTTCATACTGTTATCTCTGCATTTTGGGCTCTCTTGCATGACATTTTGGCAGTCTGTGATAAGGGATCTTTGTGGTTGAGGTTGGGATTCATCTGTGAAGCTCACCAGGCAGGGGCTAGCTCTGGCATTTCGGTTCCGGATATCTTCCCCACACAAATACCAGGCAGGGGCATCTCTCACCTTATCCTTTGTTTCCATTCTATGCTCTACAAATGAAAATTAATGGAATGTAGATTACTATTGTTTGTTAGTCGATGAAATGTAAAGTTTTGTGTTTGTACATTTTGTGAGTTCGGTCATGAATCGGTTATTAAATGTTGTGATTAGTGGAGAAATTTGGAAACAAATGACTATTTAGTAAGTGTTTGGTTTTAGTGTGGTATTAAATACATGTTCTTTTATGCTATTTTCAAGCATAATGTGTTGAGGGGTTTTCTTTGTTCTGAGTTTGGATTTGGTAGTGTTTTAGTTAAGTCTGTGCCAAACTATGGAATATAGTTATGCAGATGTTATATGGTTATTTCCTTGTGTGTTTTGGTGTCGATGTATACTTTATCTTTGGTTAGTATAAAGGGAGTTAATCGGGAATGAGAACCAATTTGGAATACAGGATGAGTGTTTGTTAGAAAGCTTCTTTTAGATCTTCTCACACTGTACCTATTGTTAGGAACACTGTAGCAGCATAATGTATTTAGTTTGTAAAGTCTTGGTTATAAGGTGGAATCGGATTTTTCTACCACTGTCATTAACTGAAGTTGGTATCAATGTTTTCTTTTGAGTTGTATTGAGGAAATAGGAATTAGTGGTATTTCATAGTGTTTTTAGATACCTGTCGTATTTTGTATTTACACTTGCAACATATGTGTGGAATTGAAGTATTTTTCTGGGTGTATTTCTTTAGTTATCTGGTGTCGATGTTTTGTCAAATGGGTGTTTGTCACCGTATGTATCAATCAATAGAGAAATGTGTATATCTTTGGCTATGTCAAAACTTGATTGTGAGCTTTATGATTCTTTAGTAATTATCACCAGTGTGTAATACAGTTGTTACGACATTAGGAAATGTTAAGGGATTTATAGGAAAGTCAATTACTATCTTGTTCAAACAGTAAGGAAAAACACTTTGGTATTTTGTTTAAAGGTAGAAGTCGGTTATTATTATTATACTGTCATTATTTTATTTATTCGACATATTTAGTAGTATAATAAGGTAGATGTATTATGTGACAGAACTGTGATGAATAGTATGGTTTTTCTATTGCATATTTATGGACTTAAACTATTAATTACAAGTTTATGCAATTAGATATATAAATATATATACCTGATGGGATATGTATATGTATACACAAGCCATGGTGTATACATGTACATACGCCAACATGTATATAATAGATGCTATGACTGTCATTCTGAACTATTAATTACAAGCTTATATAATTATATATTGATATATATATATACCTACTGGGATATGTATATGTATACACAAGCCGTGGTGTATACATGTACATATGCCAACATGTATATAAATGGTATACACTTGTAATTAATAGAGCAGGATGTATGGCCAATTAGTTTAATAAATTGGTTATGGTAAGCTTGTATGTTGTTAAAAGCGATGGGTGTTGTGTTGATTCAGTTGATATATGACTATTTTAGTTCTTTTCTATCTGATGTAATCGTGATTGCAATATGGACATTTTATTGTACAGTTTCAGATTTAATGTTAAGTTAATGTGGAGATTATTATTTGAATGAATTTGTGATGGAGAAAGAACTGTGATCTTTTCTTCTTTTGAGAAACATCATGTTTATGAATGTATGTTAAGGAATATGGAAACATAGTTTATAATGGATCTCTGATTGCTGTTTCAATTTTGTAAATTGATGCAATAGAAATGGAATGTTAGTAAAATTGTGCAATGTAGTTCATTTCACTGCTTTCATTAATTGCTAGATCAAGTGTTTTTGAGATAATGCAAGTATGATCCTTAGATTGGGGGCTGACACTAGTCTAGTACCTTGTGATGATAGAATTTCTGTCAGTTGTGACTGACACTAGTCTATATCCTTATGGGAAAGAATTTCTGTCAGTTGTTTAATTAAGTGATAATTATCAAATGCAAGGGTCATGGGTTTCCAATTAACAAAGATAAAACATTATGGTTTCATTAGACATAATGGATTTCTACGGGGTTTCCTTATAGTTACATAGCGTAGGTCCTTATGTGGACACCCATGAACTATTGGATCATTATTTTGTCATTTTCTTTGAGAGTTTGTTTGTTGTTAGAAAGAAATTTAGTGCTTGATGATTTTGGTGTAAAAGAATGGAATTATGTTATTTAGTTTGCAATTACATCTGTATTTAAATCTGCATAAATGTTATATTGTACTGACTTTTATGATTGCAGATATTTGGAGATGATTCATTTTCTTTATCATTGTGACTGAGCCCTGTTTTCTGTTTGCGTTTGTGTTCATTTTGATTTTTAGGTTTTAGATGGATAAATCAACGAGTATGGGACAGTGGATAGCAGTTGTTAAGTTTTATGGGAAAGAGATCATTTCATGGTTATTAGTTATCAGATCTATTCATAGAATGTAATGGTTTTGGAAAGAAGGAAATTTTGTTTTTGGAACTTAATCTTTGAATAAAGAGTATTATTATTATTTTGATGTAAATTGATTGTAAACTATAAAGCTCTTAGAAGCAGTTGCTATGATTATATGTATCAGTTTGTAATTTTAAGAAAAAATAAAATTATTACTGTGGTTTTATGTGATTTTATTTATGGTTGTTTCTTCTTTAGTATCATCTTTTATCTTTAAGTTTAGATAGGGGTGTTACATTTGGTATTAGAGCTAGGTTTAAACACTCAGGGCTTGAGGGTTTTTAAAAGGGTTTTATCATTATGCTTCCATTAGTGATTTTATTGAACTTTTCTATAGGATTTCAAGCATGCCTCCTATTACATGAGGAGCACAAAGGCGTGGTGACCCAGTTGATGCTGATTTAGGCAGAGGTAGGGGTGGACAATGTGGTCGTGGTCATGGCCGAGGTAGAGGATGAGGTCACCAAGGAATACTTGGTGATGAACAAGTTGATCCTTTAATAGGAATGGATCAGGAAGATCGAGAGGTACCTTAGGTTGAAGTTCTCCAACGGATCCTTGGTAGGTTGGATAACATTGAAGCTAGGAACAATGTTCCAGATGGTGTAGCAAATGCTCATGTTATACGAGTTCCAGTAGCAGAAGACCCTGTTATCAGGACTCAGTTAAAAGACCTTTCTAAGCTCAAAGGACCATATTTCAATGGAACAGAGGGTGGTGCTGAAGTTGAAGCATGGCTCTTGAACATCAAAAGATGTTTTATTCTCCATGATTATCATGGTAATGTAAAGGTTCGTTGGACCATAATGTAGCTAAGATCCTTTGCTTCCATATGGTGGAATATGGAACTAGAGCAACTTGGCATTCTTATCTCTTAGGTTACATGGGAGCTTTTCATAGAAAGATTCTGTGAGAGATTCATGTCAGATTATTGGCAGCAAACTAGATCCGAAGAATTCTTCAGTATTTCACAAGGTAGCTCAACAGTGGAAATGTATGAGAGGAGGCTTTTCCAATTGAAGAAATATTCTGGTTGGTTAGAGAATGATAAGCCTTTGGTACAACACTTCATTAGGGGTTTGAACCCTAAAATTGGAGAAGAAGTGAGAACTTTCAAACCTAAGATAGTGAAAGAAGCTACTAATCAAGCCAAACTCATAGAATTGAAGTTAGGATTTTCAGCCAAAGGATTTGTGAATCCACCAGCTCAAAGCTGTGGGAAGAATCAGAAACCTTATCAAGATAATTTCAAGGCATTTTCTAGTGGATCAAGTGGTAAATTTTAGAAGAGGAAGTTTGAAAAGTTTTCCAAATCAAACAAGAGTTTCAAGGTTCCTGAGCAACCTAAGTCCTTTAAACCAACTCAGAGTGTACAAAAAAGTTATGCATCACCTCTAGTAAAATCATCATAGGATAAAAGTACCAAGAGAGGGGCAGAGTGTTGGCAATGTGGGCAATTGGGGCAGTTGCATTGGAATTGTCCCCTTCGAGGCAATAGTTAGGTCAGGTCTAAAGCCACAGGTTCAGAGGCTACTGTTGGTGATTCTGGAAGGAATCATTTCATTTTTGCTATTGTGGATCAGAAACAAGCAGATCATTAGAATACTGTGATTGAAGCTAGAGGTAATTACCAAGGTAAGAAGATCTCTATTTTATTTGACTCTGGTGCCACTGGCTCTTTTATTTCTTCCAATTTGGTTAAGCAATGTGGAATTCTTGTGAGTAAAGCTGAATTGGCATGGCAAGTTGAGTTAGCACCAGGGACTAAGGTTGAATCGGGGTTTATAGCTAAAAATTGTAAGGTCCAATTTAAGGCTTTTACTACTATAGTTAACCTTAGGGTTATTCCTTTAGGTTCTTATGACATTATTCTGGGTATGGATTGGTTAGATCAACACCAAGCTATCATCGATTGTAGAGAGAAGACCATTAGGTGTATCGATGATAATGGTACCATCAAGATTATTACATGTGTTAAGAGGCCTATGTTAGTCAGAACTATTTTTGCTAAGCAACTTCAGAGATGTTTTCAAAAGGGATGCAAATTGTTTGCTATTTCTATCAATGATTTTGATGAACCAGTTGCATGGAACACCAGCTTAGATCATCCAATTTTGAAGGAATTCTTAGATGTATTTATTACGGAGAGTCCAGGAATCCCACCTAAAAGAGAAATTGATTTTAAGATTGATCTTTTGCCAGGAACTGAACCGATTTCCAAGACTTCATACCGTATGACCGCTCAAGAATTAGTGGAACTCAAGGTTCAACTTGAAGAACTCCTTGAGAAGGGACTTATTAGACCTAGTGTTTCACCTTAGGGAGCACCTATTATCTTTGTCAAGAAGAGGGATGGATCTTTGAGGCTTTGTATCGACTATAGACAACTAAACAAAGCTACCATCAAAAATAGATATCCTTTGCCTCGCATTGATGATTTTTTTGATCAAGTGAAGGGTGCCAAGGTGTTTTCCAAGATTGATCTCAAATCTAGATACCATCAGTTAAGAATTCAAGAAGCTGACATTCATAAAATAGCTTTTCGCACAAGGTATGGGCATTATGAATTCATGGTAGTGCCATTTGGGTTGACTAATGCACCATCAGTATTCGTGAGTTTGATGCAGGGAGCATTCAGGACTTTCTTAGACAACTTTGTGGTAGTGTTCCTTGATGAAATTTTGGTATATTCTAACTCCTTGGAGGAGAATGAGTAGCATTTGAGGCTAGTCTTTGAATGTCTCCGTAGGAACAAGCTATATGCCAATCCTGAAAAATGTGAATTTTTCAAAACTGAAATAAGTTATTTGGGTCACATTATTACAGGAGATGGAATAGCTATTGATTCTACTAAGATCAGCCCAATTGTAGAGTGGCCAACTCCTACCAATGTATCTGAAGTATGAAGTTTTATGGGTCTGGCTAGCTACTACAAAAGATTTGTGGCTAATTTTTCAAAGATAGCCCATTCCATTACTTCTCTCCAGAGAAAGAGTAAGAAATTCATCTGGTTAGATAAATGTGAAGAAGCATTCCAACATCTAAAGGAACGTTTGACTAGTGCACCAATTTTAGCAGTAGCTGATCCTTCTAAGGAATTTGTTGTGTGCACTGATGCCTCATTGGATGGTTTAGGGGCTGTCTTGATGCAGGACGACAGGGTCATTGCTTATGAATCCAGGAAACTAAAGGATCATGAAATTAATTATCCTACTCATGATTTGGAACTCACAGCAGTGATCCATGCTTTGACCAAATGGTGGCATTTTCTTCTTGGTCAACATTTTGAACTTCATACCGATCACAAAAGTCTACAATATTTGTTCAGGCAACCCAATCTTAATGCATGTCAGCATAGATGGATGGAGTTTTTGTGTGAGTATGACTTCGAAATGAAGTATATTCAGGGTAAAGAGAACAAAGTAGCAGATGCTCTTAGCAGAAGGCATCATGAACTCTCTTCTTTGACCCTCACAATTGATTTGAAAGAGAGAATACTTCTGAATTTGGCTACTGATCCTTGGTATTTAGATGTCAAAGTAGTGATTGATAGTGGCAGTGTATTAGAAGGAAGATTTGAGGGTTACTCTATCAACACTAAAGGATTAATGACTTACTGAGGCAGCATATATGTGCCAGAAGTCAGGGATCTTTAGAACCTAGTTATGACTGAAGCACATAAGGCACCTTATTCAGCACATCTTGGTGTGAAGAAGATGCATGCTGATCTTAAGCAGCATCACTACTGGCCGGGTATGAAGAGGGATATTGCTGATTTTGTGGCTAGATGCTTGGAGTGTTAGAGAGTAAAAGCTGAACATCAACATCCAGCTAGTTTACTTCAATCTCACAGCATGCCTGAATGGAAATGGGATACCATATCCATAGATTTCATAGTGGGGTTACCATTTTCAGCTAGGCGACATGATGCCATTATGGTTGTTGTTGACCGGTTAACCAAAGTTGCCCATTTTATTCCTATAAGATCCACTTATAATGCTGCATCTGTGGCACGGATTTATATGGAATAGGTTGTTAAGCTACATGGGATTCCTAAGAAGATCATATCTGATAGGGATTCAGTTTTTACTTCATCTTTGTGGAGGTCTTTGCAGCGTGAATTAGGTACTCAGCTGAACTTTAGTTCAGCATATCATCCCGAAACTGACGGATAGACTGAGCCTGTCAATTAGATTTTGGAAGACATGCTTAGAATGTATGTGATGGACATGCAAAATAGATGGGAAGAGTACTTGCATCTGGTTGAATTTGCTTACAACAATGGTTACCATAGTTCTATACGTATGGCTCCTTTCCAGGCTTTGTATGGAAGACCGTGTAGAACACCTTTAAGCTGGGACAATCTTGAAGATAGAATTCTTTTGGGTCTCGAGATGCTTCAGGATTTAGAACAGCAAGTTAAGCACATCAGAGAACACCTATCTACAGCTCAGGACAGGTAGAAAAAGTATGTAGACCTGCATAGGATTGAACATCAATTTGAGGTTGGTAATAAGGTATTTCTTTGGGTTAGACCCTGAAAAAGTGCTATTAAGTATGGTAAAGGGTCAAAATTGTCTCCAAGGTTTGTGAGACCATTTGAGATCCTAGAATGAGTGGATCCAGTTGCCTACAGACTTGCTTTGCCACCCAGTCTTTCATGAATTCATGATGTATTTCACATTTTAGTCTTAAGGAAATATATACCTGACATTGCACACGTGTTAAATTGGAAAAATTTATAGGTGGTAGATGGTCAACTGATGCTAGAACCAGTACAGATCATCTAGCAAAGAGACCTAAATCTTAGAGGACGCAAGGTGGAGCAGGTAAAGGTGTTATGGGATCTTGATGATGTAGCTTCTGCAACTTGGGAAGATATAGGGGCTATGAGAGCTACACATCCTCATTTGTTTACAGGCTTCCAGGAGTAAGCCTAGTCTGGTGGGGAAGGGTGTCATGCCCCTGACAGTCTGAGGCTTTACTTTTCTATGTTATGTTATGTTATGTTAGACTTTTATGAGTTTGAACTCTGACTTCATTCATTTGAACTTTGTTATTTGGATTAAATATGTTTATCTCTGTAATTCTGCCAGACACTCAAAGAATTATGTCTATTCTGTTGCTTAATGAGTCTTTTTTTGATGACAGAATTGGCTTAGACTGAATTTTGAATATTGGTTAGATTATGAAATAAGGACAATTTAAATGGTTAGTCAATTGTCAGATTATTGGTTCATTATTGTTATTTAATGTTAATCAAATTCTGAATTCAAAAATAAATAAATTTGTATATATGTATTTTTATACATATAATTATGAGTGAATGTTTTAGTAAGTATGTGGTATTTCATTTACTAAAACTATATGAATTATCTAAGTTAGTATATCCTATTTTGTATGTTAGTAGGAGGTTAGTGTGATGAAGTGTTAGTTATTTGGCATTGTCATGCGCTATTATCTTAGATGTTTAAGTTAGTAAGATTGACTAATGTTATTAAACATAGATATCTATCCCTAAGTCTTCTTATTATATTCTGGCTTGAAGACATGACTTAACGGCAGGGTTTTAATGCACTATCATCGCATTGAGGTGTTAGTGGTGTTTAAGCTATTTTTCGGGTTGTGGAATTGTACTTGGATGGACATTTGGTAGGAAATGTGTTGTGTTTACTGCAAGGGATAAGTTTGCATTGAATGAACTTGTCGATGGAAATTCATTGTTGTGTTTGATGACCGCCATTAGCTCTGGTGAAGAGTTGTATTTGGATTTTGACTCCATTTTTCACCATATTATTCAGCGAGAGTTTGTGTAAACAGTTGGTTATGGATTTGTTTTTCTGGTGTATCCTACATGATAAGTGGCTTGGAATGGAAAGGGGTTTTCATGGCAAGATAAACCCTTCCGTTCATGGTCATTTAGGAAGTTGGGAGTTTCATACTGTTATCTCTGCATTTTGGGCTCTCTTGCATGAAATTTTGGCAGTCTGTGATAAGGGATCTTCATGGTTGAGGTTGGGATTCATCTGTGAAGCTCACCAGGTAGGGGCTAGCTCTGGCATTTTGGTTTTGGATATCTTCCCCACATGAATACCAGGCAGGGGCATCTCTCACCTTATCCTTTGTTTCCATTCTATGTTCTACAAATGAAAATTAATGGAATGTAGATTACTACTGTTTGTGAGTCAATGAAATGTGAAGTTTTGTGTTTGTACATTTTGTGAGTTCAGTCATGAATTGGTATTTTTCTTGGATAGGTGAAGAAGTTAATCTAGGTATTAAATGTTGTGATTAGTGGAGAAATTTGGAAACAAACAATTGTTTAGTAAGTGTTTGGTTTTAGTGTGGTATTAAATAGATGTTCTTTTATGTTGTTTTCAAGCATAATGTGTTGAGGGTTTTCTCTGTTCTGAGTTTGGATTTGGTAGTGTTTTAGTTAAGTCTATGCCGAACTATGGAATATAGTTATGTAGATGTTATATGGTTATTTCCTTGTGTGTTTTGGTGTCGATGTATACTTTATCTTTGGTCAGTATAAAGGGAGTTAATCGAGAATGAGAACCAGTTTGGAATACAGGATGAGTGTTTGTTAGAAAGCTTCTTTTAGATCTTCTCGCACTGTACTTGTTGTTAGGAACACTGTAGTAGCATAATGTATTTAGTTTGTAAAGTCTTGGTTATAAGGTGGAATCAAGTTTTTCTACCACTGTCATTAACCGAAGTTGGTATCGATGTTTTCTTTTGAGTTGTATTGAGGAAATAGGGATTAGTGGTATTTCATAGTGTTTTTAGATACCTGTCCTATTTTGTATTTACACTTGCAACATAGGTGTGGAATTGAAGTATTTTTCTGGGTGTATGTCTTTAGTTATCTGGTGTCGATGTTTTGTCAAATGGGTGTTTGTCACCGTATGTATTAGTCAATAGAGAAATGTGTATATCTTTGGCTATGTGAAAATTTGATTGTGAGCTTTATGATTCTTCAGTATTATCACCAGTGTGTAATACAGTTGTTACAACATTAGGAAATGTTAAGGGATTATAGGAAAGTCAATTACTATCTTGTTTAGACAGTAAGGAAAAACACTTTGGTATTTTGTTTAAAGGTAGAAGTCGGTTATTATTATTATACTGTCATTATTTTATTTATTCGGCATATTTAGTAGTATAATAAGGTAGATGTATTATGTGACAGAACTGTGATGAATAGTATGGTTTTTCTATTGCATATTTATGGACTTAAACTATTAATTACAAGTTTATGCAATTAGATATATAAATATATATACCTGATGGGATATGTATATGTATACACAAGCCATGGTGTATACATGTACATACGCCAACATGTATATAATAGATGCTATGACTGTCATTCTGAACTATTAATTACAAGCTTATATAATTATATATTCATATATATATATATACCTACCTGGGATATGTATATGTATACACAAGCCGTGGTGTATACATGTACATATGCCAACATGTATATAAATGGTATAAACTTGTAATTAATAGAGCAGGATGCATGGCCAATTAGTTTAATAAATTGGTTATGGTAAGCTTGTATGTTGTTAAAAGCGATGGGTGTTGTGTTGATTCAGTTGATTATGACTATTTTAGTTCTTTTTCTATCTGATGTAATCGTGATTGCAATATGGACATTTTATTGTACAGTTTCAGATTTAAGTTAAGTTAATGTGGAGATTATTATTTGAATGAATTTGTGATGGAGAAAGAACTGTGATCTTTTCTTCTTTTGAGAAACATCATGTTTATGAATGTATGTTAAGGAATATGGAAACATAGTTTATAATGGATCTCTGATTGCTATTTCAATTTGTAAATTGATGTAATAGAAATGGAATGTTAGTAAAATTGTGCAATGTAGTTCATTTCACTGCTTTCATTAATTGCTAGATCAAGTGTTTTTGAGATAATGCAAGTATGATCCTTAGATTGGGGGCTGACACTAGCCTAGACCTTGTGATGATAGAATTTCTGTCAGTTGTGACTGACACTAGTCTATATCCTTATGGGAAAGAATTTCTGTCAGTTGTTTAATTAAGTGATAATTATAAAATTCAAGGGTCATCGGTTTTCAATTAACAAAGATAAAACATTATGGTTTCATTAGACATAATGGATTTCTACGGGGTTTCCTTATGGTTACATAGCGTAGGTCCTTATGTGGACACCCATGAACTATTGGATCATTACTTTGTCATTTTCTTTGCGAGTTTGTTTCTGTTAGAAAGAAATTTAGTGCTTGATTGATTTGGTGTAAAAGACTGGAATTATGTTATTTAGTTTTCAATTACATCTTGTATTTAAATCTACATAAATGTTATATTTTACTGACTTTTATGATTGCAAATATTTGGAGATGATTCATTTTCTTTATCATTGTGACTGAGCCCTGTTTGCTGTTTGCATTTGTGTTAATTTTGATTTTCAAGTTTTAGATGGATAAATCAATGAGTATGGGACAGTGGATAGCAGTGTGTTAAGTTTTATGGGAAACAGATCATTTCATGGTTATTAGTTACCAGATCTATTCGTAGAATGTAATAGTTTTGGAAAGAAGGAAATTTTATTTTTGGAACTTAATCTTTGAATAAAGAGTATTATTATTACTCTGATGTAAATCGATTGTAAACTATAAAGCTCTTAGAAGCAGTTGCTATGATTATATGTATCAGTTTGTAATTTTAAGAAAAAATAAAATTATTACTGTGGTTTTATGTGATTTTATTTATGGTTGTTTCTTCTTTGGTATCATCTTTATCTTTAAGATTAGATAGGGTTGTTATAGCAACATCCAACAATTTACACACACACACACACACACACACACACACACACATATATATATATATATATACATATATATATATATATATATATATATACATATATATATATATATATATATATATATACATATATATATATATATATTATATATATATATATATATATCTATATATCTATATTTATAATATATCTATATATATATATATAATCTATCTATATATATATATATATCATATCTTATATATATATTACTATATATATTATACATGTATCCATGTAATATATATCAATACATGTATACATGTATATATATCTATATATATATACACACATATATACATGTATATATATATACATCTATATATATATATATATATATATATATATATATATATATGCATATGTATATATTATGTATGTACATATATGTAAATATATA
>BSBK01002690.1:0-245000 GCA_027943335.1 Chamaecyparis obtusa
TAATACTACGAAGATTTTAAAAAATAGTATTCCATATTTCAATCTTGACTCTAAAAAGGGCTAACATTTAGAATAAGCATGTTTTACTATCCAAGTAACTAATTGCGAGTTTCCTTGTTTATATAATTGAATTATTATAATCATCTTTCTCTTGATATCAAAGAGGTATTAGAGGTAAATAAAGATACGAAGGTTTAATTTTACTTACTGCTCACTATAAATAATAATAAAAGAAATTGTGATTAAATCGTATTAATATTCTAGCATTAGCCCTTAACTATTATTATTTCCCTGAAATGTAGGTTTTCATTTACAAATGCTAAGCTTCAATATGCTAAGATTTTCCTCTAAAGATAATATGCTAAGGAGTCTTTATTGTTTGGAATATTTTTTTCTAAAGTACATTACACTTATTCTTTTAAAAATAACATACTATTATTGTAACAAAGATTCAAGATAATTCTAGCATGTCTTTTTTTCTAATGTTTATATTTCTTATCTCGTCTCAATTATTTCACCATTTTCATTAAAGAATATGTCTTGAGAAATTTTTTTAAAGAAATAATTGTTAAATCTTACTATAGTCTTCTCAAATGATAGTTCTATTCTACTTTCTCAATGCAAGGGAATGTGGAGCATTCCCCCTTAAAGACTTCAAATACTCTTTCTTGCATATTCAATCTTTCACTACTGTTACCTTCTGAAAACACCACTTATTGAATATCATCACCAAACATCATCACAACATCTAAACACTCATTTTTGGACTACTATTGGTCACCACACATTAGGCAACAAGCCAATCCATTAGGTTGACATCAATGAAAACATTGAGCTCGTATTACTAACAAAGCAACAATAATAGAAATGTTTCAAAAATAACTTCCATTTCATTGGTAGTATTTTGGCAAATATGGCGGTTATCATAAGCTACAGAGAATTATTTATACTGGTAGCAACAATAGTAAAATTTTTTAGCTATAAAATTTAGTTTTATTGCACCAAGATGGGGGTCTAGTATCGCCCCACATAAATATTTACAAAATGTGCCAAAGTTGGTGATAATAAAATTGGTTTGATAGCACTTTAATAATGCAATGCTTTAAGGACATTTTTTAACACTTATTTTGAAATCATACCATCGATATATGAGTAAGAAAATATCATTTGGTTTAAATGAATATCGAGGTGGTACAAGAAATAAAATATTTGGTTTTGAATATATAATGCATATATTATAAGGTAAACTTTGTTTTTCAAACAAATCGGCCTCCATAGCTATATTGTGGCTTAGTAATCACATAACATTGACACTTGTATAGGTATGTGCATATGAAGCATGATCATTCAATGTAATAAAACTAAATTATTTTCATATCCAAAGATAGTAGATATGTTCCTAACATCAAACAAATGGTATATCCAGAAATACCATTGTTACCAACAAGGTATGCAAATTTAATTTTCAGTTTCATATTAACAAAAAAAATGTGATAATGATTTTATTTAAACACCATCAATCATTTAGAAAACACCCATTAGATCATTCAAATGCAATAACTAAATGAACTACATGTTTTGTGCAATAAGTTCCATCATGTCCATTCTTTATCAAATGGCTACATTTCTCTCTTCAACCATGTCCCCGTTTTCAACTCTTACCTACACTCAGTCACACATCGATAGGCCAGCCTAAAACCATGGCTGAGACATAATTAAATAATGGTGACCTCATAATCAATTAACTAATTATGCCATAAATCAATAATCAAGAGATAATAAACCAATAATATATTCTAATTTATTTCATTATTAACGTAATTATAAAATGGGATGTGACCTAGATAGAGAGATATAGAAAACGAGGGAGATGGAGAGAAAGACATAGAGATATAGATAAAGATAGATGCCATATAATGTGACAAATAGAGAGATATAAGGATATATAAAGTTGGGGAGAGGGGGAGAGACATAGATACATGCAAATGGATAAATATTAGTTCAAAATAAATATTAGAGATGATAATAATAAACAAGATAAATATTAGGTACAAATATTTGTAACAATAAGAATAAACAAGATAAATATTATCTAAGAGCTTTGATAAATCGAAGGGGAGAAAGAGTGCTTGAATAAACTAGAGAGAAAGAGAGGGAGGTAGGGGTTGAAATATATGAATAAAAAGAAAAAGAAATGAGCATGAGAAAGGGAAAAAAGCGACACAATATAAATTATACACTATATTTATTATTTATATATATTATAAAAAAAAATAAAAAAATAAAAAAATCTTAAATTATAAATTTAAAACTAATTGAAAAAAAAAAATTAAACAATTTATTATTAAAAAAAAATCTAGATTACCCACTTTCTCAAGAGCAAGGTAAACTTTCTCCTTGCCCTATATGATATCCACCTTTAGAGGTCCTTTACACATTTCAAAACATCTTTTTTAAGGATAACTAGTATAATTTAAACTATTTTACCCAAGCCAACAATTTGATAAAACTTAGTAAAAGCGCATTTGGTCATGGTGGCAATTAAATGGTAAGGTTTTTTCTTCAAGGTAAAGAATTGTTGGAAAATAGGATCTCTAAGAAATGTGTTTGAGATAAATTAAAATAAAAATAAAAATAATAAAGATTTATAACAAAATTTAAACTGAAATAATAATAAAATGAAATATTTAAGATTTATAAATATATTTTTCAAATAAGTACAACAAAATAATTTTAAAAAATTCTTAAATCTATATTATTTTAAATATAAAAAATAAATTTTGGTCCAAAATATTTATCAAATTGTTAAATAAAAATATTAATTAAATAACAAACATCAATACTCTTGATAAATAAAAATATAAGGCCAAACAAAAAATCTTTCAAAAGAAATTAATATTATATAATTATTGATTTTATTAATTTAAAAATGATAAGAAAATTTAAAAAAATTAATAAGATCTAGAAAATGTTTGAATAATTGTAAATATATATTTAAAAATAATATTATACATCATCATTCTTTTAATCTATTTAAATTTTAAAGAATTTTTTAATAATCTACATTTATATACAATTATTTTAATGAGATTAATTTTTCATATTTTAATATAAATAAATTTTAAACTTTACTAATATATAATAAAATAATTTAAATAAAAATAGAAGAAAGTGTTGTACTGTAATTTTCTTTTTTGAATTTAGAAACATTACATTTAAAGTTTAGAAATGGAGATATACTTTTTGATCTTTCTAAATTAAAAAACTAGATTCTTTCCTTCTTGTGTCTTCAGATCTTTCCTCTAGTTTTATTATAAATAACATAGTTCACATTTCATTTGTACTTGCTTTTTCATAATTGATTCTTCTATTTTACCATGGCTCTTATGGATTGTGTCAAGATTATAGTTTTCTCTATTGCTATTCTCCTTTTATTCACTAATGTTTTTATCAGTGCTTCAAATATAGGTATGCAACTCTTATTTGCACATATTTATTCTAATATTTTTCATTTGTCTTCATCACATTGATATAATCATACAATATCATGTCTTTTACTTATTTAAAATTTTAGCATTATTTATAAAATATAGTTATTATAGTTTATATTTATGTTAATTATAAAATATTATATTAATAAACTTATATTTTCTACATTTTTATTGCAGGAGACAAGAAATATGATATGGGAATTGTCAAAAGATGAAAAATATAAGGTCTATTTAAATTTTAATATTTGTTTAAAATATTTTTTTATTAATCTAAATATATTTATTTTATATATTACACAATTAGAAAAAATCATTTTATTTAAATAATATTATTTATATTATTGAATGAAATTGAAATAATGTTATTTATTTATTTTGTAGGAAGCTGATAGTTCACCTCCTGCTTGTGCTCATGTACCCTTGCAACAGTTGTGAACCATGCAAGCCAGTAGTTGTCTATGTTGATCCTAAAACTCATGATTCTGTGTGGAATTGTTATTGTGCAGATGGAAAATTCTATCCACCATTCGGTTTAAAAAGAAGTTATTCTATCCACCAATCAGTAAAAAATGAGATAATGAATCTATCATTAAGTAGAGTTATGTGACTTTTATAATGTTTTCAAACATGTTTTAAATAATAATATGGTTTTTTTTTAATCATTTTATGAAGTTATTTGTTCCTAGAAATATTTATATGTTGTGAAAAATTATGTATCATGTAAATTTTTAATATCATGTTTGAATTCATATAATGTAAATTATAATATTTTTACAATCATCTATTAAATTAAATATAATCATTTTGATTTTATTTAATATTAATTATCATATTTATGTTTAATTATTAACAATATTTGAAAAAAATAAAAATTAATTTTAAATATTATTATTATAATACATTTTTTAAATTATATTTATATTTATATAATTAGATAATAACATTGTAAGGAAAGTCAAAGTTACATTACACAAATGCTACAACTCTATATTTGACAATGATAGGTGGTAAAATATAAATGAGAAGAAAAATATTTTAGATGCTTTCAAAAGGTTAAATTATATCTAATTTTTCATATTATACATAATATTATATATACAAATATTTTGATTTTATTTGAAATTAGGATACGAGATTAAGTTATTATAAGATGAATGTCACATAAACCTAAAATTCTATTATATTCTTTTCGCATAGGGAATTTATGTAAGCATCCATATGATGTTTATGAATTTAGAAATAATATTTTATTGAAAAAATAGATTATTAGTGTTGTAGAGTTAGTTTATTGTATATATTATTATTATTATTATTATTATTATTATTATTATTATTATTATTATTATTATTATTATTATTATTATTATTATTATTATTATTATTATTATTATTATTATATCGGTTAAAAGGTCGAAGCCAATGAATTTTATTAATATTTAAATAAATTTTTTACATGTATACCCCGCTCAGTGCAGGCGCTGGTAGGAAAGAGCGGGCTCAAGAAAACCTCCAGCCTTGCCTCGGACCGTAGTCCAGATTCTGATATATACATATTTAGTGGGCATACCCATTATTTAACGAAATAATACATCATTCCAACATCGATATCTAAAAACATATTTTGTTTACATATTCATGAATCTGTCTAAGTGTTCTTTATTGGGAACTTGCTTCTCTTGAATTTCACTCTCGTTGTCATAAAACTATCTTTATAGAGTCTTCCTTATTTATGTGATCCAAGAGCGGCTTTCATTCGGAAGTCTTGATCCTGTCAAAACAAACTAGAGAACTTCCTTTTGGCTTTGTTAGCTAACTTTTTATAACTTATTGTAAACAAGTATGCATATATTAATCAAGAAAAATTGCTTGTACCTCATACGAATTACCTATTCCTTACTTGATGCACTGATGTAGTACCCTTTAAACTTGAAAAATTATAAGAAATACTATCTACATATACTACTAAAAATCACCTATATAGGAGTTTAGTACATATTTCACTGCCTCAAGGAAATGTAAATTTGTTTAAGGTTTTAAAGCCCTCTCAATTTAATTTAAAACTGCATAAAGATCATAGACACATAATGACAAAGGCTACATTGATCCATATGTAATGATAAAATTCCTACCTTTTTACCTTGAGATAATGAATCAGTGGGCCCTTAGCACCAAATACTAAGCCTATGCAAAGCACCCAGGTTATAAGCATAAACTTATATGAGTATTTTCCCTTTTTGTTTCGAAGTCAATTTGTACAAATTCCTACTTCAGGGTTAACCCGTACTTCAAAAAAAAAAAGGGAAATAAGCATTTAATAAACTAGATATAAGAAGAGGGGACAATAAAACATCCCTCTTACCTTATATCTTCAATATAACCAATATAGCAACGTCTCAAATACTGCATTAAAGAAGATTTACCATAGATACGCTGATAGCCTTTAATTCCATACACTAAAATGCTTAACATTTCTTTTAGATTTGAAATTGATGCTTACTTAAACATGAAAATCATATTTCAAACCTAAAAGGAAGTTTAGACATCATTTAATCTAAGTTAGAATAATAATAGTAGACAGAGAGTCAATCTGTTTAGTTCATAGCCTAAGCTCTTTATTTGGCTATAACAGTTCCATTACATCATATCTGAGACCAGCCATTAGGCCTAAAAGTACCCAGATTATGATAAATTATGAAGATATAATTGGAGGTTTGCAGATAGATCACCATTTGCTAGGGGTAGAGGATTCTGATCATAATAAGCTCCTATTAAGTAGAATGCTAGTTTTAAACATAATGTAATATTAGAGAGCTGTCTGAACATGAAACATACCTAAAAGGGTTTATATGGCCTAAAGTTAGGCTGTGTGTCTACCTATGGATAATAATGAACAAAAATCTATGATTCAAATCAAATCAAAGCCTGACTAGACACCCTATGAAAATAATAAGCATGAGTTATGATCCAGAGTGTTACTAGCATAATCTAGGTTAAATTCTTCCTATATTGAGGGTGAAAATGTTGAACGATAGCAAGTTAATCAAATTGGTTCCATATTCATTAATACACCTCTTGCTCGATTTCTGAGATCATCATTACTAAACAATCTCACCAGGAGATCCTAATGATGCAAAAAGCCAATATCATCATGAAACAAGGTCTACAACAAAATCTTGTCATTATTGAATGATGGATCTTGAAGAACCATATCCCTTTTATAGATGAGATGTCCCTAAGAGATAACCCTGAAATGTAGCCAGATAACAGTAAGAATTATTAAGAAAGTAATCATAATCCAAGATGAGGCACAGGATAATAGAGAAAACTCTGGAACTACCCCCCAACAATAATGATTAGAAAGAACATGGACCTAAAAATAACCTACCATTAAGAATCAACTCAGAATAAAAAGACAAACTAGCTAAAGAAAGAGATAAGAGCTCCTATAAACATATAAAGGACCAAAGGATAGTTATCCTCCTAGCCTTAATCTTATGAATACTAAAATTCAATATATTAGAGACATATTAATATTGATATTGGACCCCGATGAAAGATAAGAACTGAATTAGGGACAAGACATCCTATTTAATCCTGATCCCTACCCATCGCATGATTATGTGAAGATATATATTACTAATAATGAAAATAAGATATATGATGATAATAAGGATAGAGATAAATGAATATGAGTATAAATACATATACCTTAGAAGCTATACATAAATGAATATACATGACGATGTATATGTCTATGATTATGTATATATGTATTTATACATATATTTATGAGTGAGGATAAGGATTGGACTAGAGCAAGAAGATATATATTATAAGAAGAAATGATAATAAGATATTGATGAACTATCTAAAAATGGAAGAGATCCTTTTATCAGATTGAGAATGTATATTTGAAGAAAAGAAGTCAAAATCTAAATATGAAGAGACTGCTATACTATGAGATGATTTGAAGGTCAGTGACAAGGCATAAATAGAGGGCTCACTACATTTTAGCCTATCTAAAGAACCTTAGAAATTAAAATTGTAAAGGAAAGTGTAACACCACCCAATAACTAAGTGATGAAACCAAAATAAAACCAAACAAAAACATACACCACAAAGAGATAATAATTTTTTATTTATTTAACATCCATAAATCTGATTGATTACAAAAGTTTATAAACTGTCATACGTAGTTGTCCATACAAACTCTGATTACAAATGAGTTTACATCAGTACTCTTTATTGAAAAGATAAACATACTAATGCAGGAAATCTGCCTAAGTTCTCCTATAAGATCTATACACTGCCCTAATGACCAACAGAATAGCCACAATCTATTTTCCATAAATTTTAACAGTTGCCAACCATTGACCCTATACTCATAGTTTTATCCATCTAGGTTCCTGTAAAAACCAATAAGAACACAACACACAAAGCAAATAGGGCTCAGCATAATCACATATGTCATAGAACTTCCATGATAAACCTGCAATTATTAGCATCATAATGAACATATTTCATATACCATAAAACTCATTTGATCCAAAGCATCATTATCTCATTACAACAGTCACAAGATTAAACAGATATAGAAGCATAATAAAGAGAAATAACTCGCAGTCAGAATTCCAGAAAGATGATGCACATATATACTAAGATGTTTATACACTGAAGAGTCATGATTCTGCACCCATGGTTGTGCCCATGACAAGTCTTACAGTGCAAGGTAAAACTTTACTCCCGTTAATAATCTTAACAGTGCACACAGCTATCTGTTAATCCGTTTAATAACGTAACAGTACCTTATGCCCCATACTCGTTCTAGATCACGCAAATCATAGACATAGGGGAGGCCAATTATCTTTTTAAATTTAAACCCATTCCCATTAATTTTAAGGTTATCACTTGTTCACTGAATTGGTTCTCCCAATTCAGCCATCTCCATATGTGTTCATCTTCTGAAATTCTTCACAAACACATGCTAACTGAAACATCCAGATATACTTATGTAAATATAACCCATTTATTATTCCACATAAAACAAACAGTTCTGGTATTGGAATAAATAGGAAATATACAAACATAATCCATAGAATGCCATCACAAATTTCTCAACAACACTATTATTTCACTAGCAGAAATTAAGAAAGATTTCAGTTCCAACACCTTTAAATGCATTTTAAGTTTAAGTCACACAAGATACAGATCATTGTCACCCATGTGATTAACTTTCCAAATTTAATGTCATTACATTGTAAACTAACGTTCTGTGCACACAACACCATTAGTCCATTTATATAAACACTAAATTTGAAACGTATTCAAATGCCCAACAGTATTAACTCACTTAAGTAATAATGGAACTCAACACACATTACCCAATCAAACACTTTTAACATCTTATATCCCATTTTGGCAGTAAAATTAAACTTTAACATATACTGTCCAAAAAAGGTAACACAAATAAAGCACTTAACTGAATTATTGAAAAATTGAATTGCTAAAGATATCTATTGATAGTGAAACACACATTCATAACTAGTTCTGTCATTTTAAAATAGACAACTATAACTAAATTCCTCAATTACTTCAACGAAGCTTAAACAAAATTTCATTAACTTCTTTTCAAAATATAAATTAAAAACCCTCCATAATCAATAAGATTGCAATGAACACACATAGAAGAATTAAACAGATATCAAACTTCTTACTACTTCGAAAATACAAGTGTACTTTACCAACATTCAGACTTAACTATTTAAGCTTTTATTTAAGACCGATATTCTACTACAACTATAGGTTCGAAATCACTTTCCATATGTGGATGTTCTCATAAGACAGGCTCGGTTTCCACACATTTAGGCCTACTAAGCAAAACTATCATATACCACTGAAAACTCCCTGAAATTTCATAATCGAACCACACAAGAGTCGACTAACAGGCATGACTATAGTTACAAGGTTACATATTCAAAAGCCATGTCAATGTTCACCAACTCCCATCGACAAATACTCTCGGTTTCTTCCAAAATTAATTTTGTAACCGCATAAATTACAAACTGAATAAAAGACATCCTTTTAACATCTCATGCTATAACCGCAACACAATCTATCCCTTTTAACATTATCGAAAAAGTGTACAACAGTGACCTCGAAAGTCCCATTATAAACATCGACAATATTGCCAACAACAGAGTTCACTGAAGAATCAAACAACTAATAAAAAGACTGGTTTAATGACATAAACACATTCTACAATCGCCGAATCCTAGTATCTGACAAGATACATTAACTTAGCCCTTAGTTTTCGATACTTCGAAACAGAACATAAATACCTGTTGTTAACAATACTAAGGAAGTTCCAAACTACGTACTGGTAGAACTAAATGATTTCAAAGTTTAGTAATTAACACAGTCAGTGATAAGCAAATATACTCCACACTTGAAATGACCCAAATTTTGTATTAAACAATGAAACAGTCACTAAAGAAATGCTTACAAACAGAAATCTACATTTATTAAACTATGTCCAACCAAGTTCCTCGCATTTCTTGCGGTTTTCTAAACTGATATTAGTTCTTAATCCACATTACACACACAATCTAATGACATACAAAACACAATCCTTTATCTGGAGGTTCGGATTCCTTAACTCTCATTAAATTTCAATAACCCTTGAATTGAATACCTTCAAATCTACACGAAACTTACATATAATTTCATTAAAACTACCCTACAATTTAACCCTCAACAAAAGCCTTGTAAACAAATGTTTACACATTCAAACAGAGTTTCCCTTAAATATTATAACCACATAATGATAGTACAGAATTCGAAACAAACTGTACACACTTCCACATATATATTTCCTCATTCCTCAACATGATATTCCCACAGAGAACATTACATGCATTAAATAGTTATAAACAATAAATAAAACATAGTATAGAGGAGAATAGGGTTAGATGTTGGCCCTGACCTGAATAAACAAGAACTAAGACAAGAACCCACTCTCCGTTCTTCACCGAAACCCCCAAAACCACTGAAGATTGCAAACACAATTTTACGACAGTACAATGAAATGCCGCTGAGATAAAGAAATAATATCTCCATAATGGCCGCACTCACAGCCCCGAAAATAGCCATATTAATCACTGCAATAACAGAGAGAGAAACCCCACGACATACATTCCAACCTCCAAACCCTTCGCAACAATGGTAGACAACATTAAAGAAGAAGATAATATCTCATTAACTGCCCCTTACTAGCCGTAATCAGCCTCCCACACTTGGCAAGCTGCGAGCCAAGTATGGTACCCACTCGCAGTCCAAACACCACAATGCACTAGACTCGCACGTGCAGAATTAACTCCCTTAACATATCGAATGCCACCTTAGCCATTAACAATCCCAAAGCTCGGTAACTTAATGAGCACACATGCCGAAACAAAAACCCAACTCACAAAACCGCCATAAACATCAATACATCTCCTTCTATGAATAGGGGAGATCATAATACGCCAACTTTATATGTACCTAAGTGCGAACATTCACACTTAGGTGCATATATATTTATATATATATAAACATGTTTATACATATATAAATATGATCACCTCTATTCACATTAGAAGATATCCAAAATATGGATATAGTCCATTTAAACATGGCACATATATAAATATATATATATATATATATATATATATACGTATAGTATTATATATTTATATATTTGTACATATATATATATATATATATATATATATATATATGTACAAATATATATATATAATATATATATATATATATATATATATATATATATTATATATATATATATATATATATAATATATATATATATATATATATATATATATATATAATATATATATATAATATATATATATATATATATATATATATAATATATATATATATATATATATATGTATGTATGTATGTATGTATATACATATCTACATATATCCAAAAAAAACACTTAGAATGAAAGTTATTACTAACTCAGTACTAACTTAATAAAAGAAATACTTGATTCCATATAAATAGAACTACTCTAGTTCTGAATTCAGAGTCACATAGAAAAACATTATACGTGAAACAAATTGACCATACATTTCATAACAGAATTACAGAATAAACATGATCAGAAAACCACTTAAATCTGAGAACTAAACACTCGAAATGAATCCATAATGAAAACAGATTATAACATTAGGTCCTTTTGACTGTAACTAACATACCCACACATACCGATCTTACAACATAAGGAACTGAATTAATGAACTTACTAACTAACAGAATATAATCAACTAACATAAAGTTTAAGTTTTCCAGTCTCAACTTAAAAACAAATAAGACATCAAGAGTACTTCTGATAAAAATTGAATGAAATAGGGTCAGGCATGACACCCTCCCCCACTACTAGTCCTTGACTTCCTCCTGGAAGTCAGCAAAGAGGAACGGATGTGCTGCTCTGATCAGATCATAATCTTCCCATGTAGCAGAAGACTCATCATTTGAATCCCATTGGACCCTTTCCTGCCTTATTTTTTTGCCCCTTAAATCCAGAGTTCTGTCCTGAATAACCTGAACTGGTTCCATCATAATCTGGCCATCTATTACCTGCAGATCATTCCAATTAAGAACATGTGCAATATCAGGAATATATTTACGAAGAACAGAAACATGAAAAACATTGTGAATACGAGATAGTCCCGGTGGTAGAGCTAATTTGTAGGCAACTGGTCCAATTCACTCCAAGATTTCAAAAGGGCCCACAAACTGTGGTGCAAGTTTAGATCCTTTTCCATAACGAATAGGACTCTTCCTAGGCCTCACCCTAAGGAATACTTTGTCGCCCACCACAAATTGATGATCAACTCTATGCTGATCTACTTACTTTTTCTGTCTATCCTGGGCAGTAAAAAGGTGTTCTCTGATCCTCTTCACCTGTTGTTCCATTTCCAGTAACAACTCAGGTCCTAAAAGTACTCTGTCATCCAAGTTATCCCAACTTAAGGGCGTTCTACAAGGTCTTCCATACAGAGCCTGAAATGGAGCCATCCCTATAGAGCTGTGATAACCATTATTGTAAGCAAATTCCACAAGATGCAAATACTCCTCCCACTTATTCTGCCTATCCATGACGTACATTCTGAGCATGTCTTCCAGAATTTGATTGACACATTTAGTTTGTCCATCCATTTCCGGATGATAGGTGGAACTAAAATTTAGTTGAGTACCTAAATCCGTTGCAAAGACCTCCAAAAAGCAGAAGTAAATACTGGATCCCTGTCTGAAATTATCTTTTTGGGAATCCCGTGCAATCTAACCACTTGTTCCATATAGATTCTGGCCACTGAAGAAGCATTGTAAGTAGACCTAATCAGAATGAAGTGAGCTACCTTAGTCAAACGGTCCACAATAACCATGATTGCGTCATGACGTCTAGCAGTGAGTGGTAACCCAACAATAAAATCAATAGAAATGGTGTCCCATTTCCATTCAGGAACACTATGAGACTGAAGTAACCCCGCTGGATGTTGATGTTCAGCCTTAACCCTCTGGCATTCCAAACATCTTGCCACAAAGTCAGCTACATTCCTTTTCATTCCGGGCCAATAATAATGCCGCTTGAGGTCAGCATGCATTTTCTTAACACCTGGATGAGCTAAATATGGTGCTTTATGGGCTTCAACCATGACCAAACCATGCAAGTCTCCAATACTTGGAACATAAACACTGCCCCGATAGATTAATAGCCCCTCCGAATTGATGAAATATCCCTCAAAACCGACCTTCCATCATGCTGCCACTATCAATCACGGTCTTAACTTTAGAAACCCACTGATCAGCTGATAAATTCTGCAGAATTCTCTCCTTCAAATCCATAGTTAAGATCAAGGAAACAATCTCGTGACACCTTCTGCTAAGAGCATCAGCTACTACATTTTCTTTTCCCTGAACATATCTTACCTCAAAATCATATTCACACAAAAATTCCATCCATCTTCACTGCCTAGCGTTGAGATTGGGTTGTGTGAACAAATACTGTAGACTTCTATGATCAGTATGCAACTCAAAATGTTGACCGAGAAGGAAATGTCTCCACTTAGTCAAAGTGTGCATAACTGCTACCAATTCTAAGTCATGAGTGGGATAACTAACTTCATGATTGTTGAGTTTCCTAGATTCATAGGCTATCACCCGGCCCTCCTGCATCAAAACTCCTCCAATGCCATCTAATGAAGCATTCGTACATACTACAAATTCCTTCGAAGGATCAGGTACTGCCAAGACAGGAGCACTAGTCAAGCATTCCTTAAGCTTATGAAATGCTACCTCGCACTCTTCCGTCCAAGCAAACTTTTTCCCTTTCCGTTGCAAGGAAGTAATAGGATGAGCAATTTTAGAGAAATTGGACACAAATCTTCGATAGTAACTTGCCAATCCCATGAAACTACGGACTTTTGACACATTGGTTGGAGCTGGCCAATTTATAATAGCCTAGATCTTGGAAGGATCAACAGCTATCCCATCCCCCGAAATGATATGACCTAAATAGAAAATCTCCCTCTTGAAAAACTCACATTTTGCTAAATTAGAAAAAAGCTTGTTCCTTCAGAGACAATCAAGAATTTTCTCTAGATGTTGCTCATGCTCTTCAACAGAGTTAGAATACACCAAAATATCATCCAAGAAAACTACAACAAATTTGTCCAGGTACTCTCTGAGTAAATTATGCATCAAATTCATAAAGACTGAAGGTGCATTAGTCAACCTGAATGGCACCACTGAAAATTCATAGTGTCCATTTCTGGTATGGAAAGCTATCTTATGAATATCTGACTCCTGGATTCTAAGTTGGTGATATCCCGATTTAAGATCAATCTTTGAGAAGATACGAGCACCCTTGACCTGATCAAACAAGTCATCAATCCTAGGCAAAGGATACCTGTTCCAGATAGTAACTTTGTTCAACTGTCTGTAGTCAATACAAAGACTCAAAGATCCATCCTTCTTCTTGACAAAGATAACTGGTGCACCCCAAGGTGATACACTAGGACGTATCAGTCCTTTACCCAAAAGCTCTTCTAACTGAATCTTAAGTTCATTCAATTCTTGCGCTGTCATACAGTATGGAGCTTTGGAAATTGGTTCAGTTCCTGGTACTAGATCAATTCAAAAATTGATTTCCCTTTTAGGGGGTACGCCAGGAATTTCTTCCACAAAAATATCAGAGAACCTCTGCAATACGGGATGATCAAGAGAGGTGTCTCCTGCAATGACATCCTCCAAATCATTCACAGTGATAGCAAATAACTTGTCGCCTTTTTGGACACACCTCACTAATTGCTTGGCAGAAATAGTCCTGACTGAAATAGGTCTTTTGATTCCAATGATAATCTTGGGTGTTCCCAAGTCATCAACACATCTAACCACTTTGCTCAAACAATCGATCTCTACATGATGTTGTTCAAGCCAATCCATTCCTAGAACTATATCATAGGATCCCAATGGAATTACCCTAAGATCCACTAAAGTAGTAAAGGATTCCAACTAAACCTTGCAACCTGGAGCTATTACCCTAGTCTCCACTCGAGACCCCGAAGCTAACTCCACTTTCCATAAGATATTAGCTCTAGCCACTGGAATACCACTCTGTGTAGCTAAGCTAGAAGAAATAAAGGAATCTGTAGCACCAGAATCAAACAAAATGGATATCTCCTTACCTTGCATTTTACCTCTAGCCTCAATGACTGTGTTTTGATGCTCTGCCTACTTCTGGTCCAAGGTTGCAAATACACGGTGGTTCCATGCTGAATCACTCACCGTAGCCTCTAACCTAGGTGGATTAATCTCTGATCTCTGTTTGACCAAACTAGGACATTGAGCCTGATAATGTCCTTGCTGCCCACAATGGAAACACATTACAGACCTCTTGAAATCCCTGCTCTGAGAAAGTGTACTACTCTGAATACTCTGCGACTGCTGAGGAGGTTTAAATTGATCAGACCCCCTATTGTTCCTGTTAGATGATGTGGGTTTGTCAAACTTCCTCTTCTTGAACTTTCCACTTGAAAAACTAGATTTGAGGTTGCCTTGAGACTGCTTTGGACTACTGAAGTCACTCTGAACAAGTGGATTCACACTGGCTTTAGGGAATGACCCATGGTTCCCTGATTTCATCTCAATAAGCTTGGCTCTCTCAGAAGCCTCCTGCATAGTCATAGGTTTAAAGGTCCTCACTTCTTCACCTATCTTGGGATTGAGCCCCCTGATGAAATGCTGTACCAATGCCTTATTGTCCTCCGTCCACCCGAAGTATTTCTTGAGTTCATAGAACCTTCGTTCATAGGTCTCTACTGAAGCACCCTTCTATAAAATATTGAAGAACTCTTCTGCACGGGCTTGCTGCCAATACTCAGACATAAACCTCTCCTTGAAACATTCTAGAAAGAGTTCCCATGTCACCTGGGAGATATCAATTCCCAATTTATCCAACTCTTGCTCCCACCAAATAGAAGCAAAATTCCTGAGCTGCATGACTGTCCACCGCACCTTCACATTGGTCTGGTAACGGTGCAAAATAAAACATCACTCGATGTTCAACAACCAAGCTTCAGCTGCGGTGCCTTCTTCTATTCCATAAAATGGTGGTCCTTTAATCTTGGATAGATCTTTAATCTGTGCCCTGACAACAGGATCTTCCTCAATAAGAGGACCATCAACATGAACCTGAGGCACTGGAGGATTTACTTCCCCACCTGGAATATGGTTATTAGCCTCAATATTATCCAACTGATTCAAAATTTGTTGGAGAACATTAACATGAGGATCCCCTTGTTCATCCTGATTGACACCTTGCCCGATGGGGTCATTTCCATCAGCATCCTGGTGTCTGGGAATTCTGCCACGACCCCTACCTCTGCCTCTACCTCTACCTTTGCCTCTTTCAACATTAGCATTGACTGGGTCACTGCATCCCTGAGCTCCTCTTGTAAGGGGAGGCATACTAGCAACCTGAAACAAACATCTACCGTTAAAAGACCATGCAACTAGCGAGCTAAACCCTTAACCCGAAGTCCTAGTTAAAGAAACTAGGGCTCTGATACCAAATGTAACACCACCCAATAACTAAGTGATGAAACCAAAATAAAACCAAACAAAAACATACACCACAAAGAGATAATAATTTTTTTTTTATTTAACTTCCATAAATCTGATTACAAAAGTTTATAAACTGTCATACGTAGTTGTCTATATAAACTCTTATTACAAATGAGTTACATCAGTACTCTTTATTGAAAAGATAAACATACTAATGCAAGAAATCTGCCTAAGTTCTCCTATAAGATCTATACACTACCCTAATGACCAACAGAATAGCCACAATCTATTTTCCAATTATTTTAACAGTTGCCAACCATTGACCCATACTCATAGTTTTATCCATCTAGGTTCCTGTAAAAACCAATAAGAACACAACACACAAAGCAAATAGGGCTCAACATAATCACATATGTCATAGAACTTCCATGATAAACTTGCAATTATTAGCATCATAATGAACATATTTCATATACCATAAAACTCATTTGATCCAAAGCATCATTATATCATTACAACAGTCACAAGATAAAACAGATATAGAAGCATAATAAAGAGAAATAACTCACAGTCAGAATTCCAGAAAGATGATGCACATATATACTGAGATGTTTATACACTGAAGAGTCATGATTCTGCACCCATGGTTGTGCCCATGACAAGTCTTACAGTGCAAGGTAAACTGTACTCCCGTTAATAATCTTAACAGTGCACACAACTATCTGTTAATCCATTTAATAATGTAATAGTACCTTATGCCCCATACTCCGTTCTAGATCACACAAATCATAGACATAGGGGAGGCCAATTATATTTTTAAATTTAAACCCATTCCCATTAATTTTAAGGTTATCACTTGTTCACTGAATTGGTTCTCCCAATTCAGCCATCTCCATATGTGTTCATCTTCTGAAATTCTTCACAAACACATGCTAACTGAAACATCCAGATATACTTATGTAAATATAACCCATTTATTATTCCACATAAACAAACAGTTCTGGTATTGGAATAAATAGGAAATATACAACATAATCCATAGAATTCCATCACAAATTTCTCAACAACACTATTATTTCACTAGTAGAAATTAAGAAAGATTTCAGTTCCAACACCTTTAAATGCATTTTAAGTTTAAGTCACACAAGATACAGATCATTGTCACGCATGTGATTAACTTTCCAAATTTAATGTCATTACATTGTAAACTAACGTTCTGTGCACACAACACCATTAGTCCATTTATATAAACACTAAATTTGAAACGTATTCAAATGCCCAACAGTATTAACTCACTTAAGTAATAATGGAACTCAACACACATTACCCAATCAAACACTTTTAACATCTTATATCCCATTTGGCAGTAAAATTAAACTGTTAACATATACTGTCCAAAAAGGTAACACAAATAAAGCACTTAACTGAATTATTGAAAAATTGAATTGCTAAAGATATCTATTGACAGTGAAACACACATTCATAACTAGTTCTGTCATTTTAAAATAGACAACTATAACTAAATTCCTCAATTACTTCAACGAAGCTTAAACAAAATTTCATTAACTTCTTTTCAAAATATAAATTAAAAACCCTCCATAATCAATAAGATTGCAATGAACACACACAGAAGAATTAAACAGATATCAAACTTCTTACTACTTCGAAATACAAGTGTACTTTACCAACATTCAGACTTAGCTATTTAAGCTTTTATTTAAGACCGATATTCTACTACAACTATAGGTTCGAAATCACTTTCCATATGTGGATGTTCTCATAAGACAGGCTCGGTTTCCACACATTTAGGCCTACTAAGCAAAACTGTCATATACCACTGAAAACTCCCTAAAATTTCATAATCGAACCACACAAGAGTCGACTAACAGCATGACTATAGTTACAAGGTTACATATTCAAAAGCCATGTCAATGTTCACCAACTCCCATCAACAAATACTCTCGGTTTCTTCCAAATTAATTTTGTAACTGCATAAATTACAAACTGAATAAAAGACATCCTTTTAACATCTCATGCTATAACCGCAACACAATCTATCCCTTTTAACATTATCGAAAAAGTGTACAACAGTGACTCAAAAGTCCCATTATAAACATCGACAATATTGCCAACAACAGAGTTCACTGAAGAATCAAACAACTAATAAAAAGACTGGTTTAATGACATAAACACATTCTACAATCGCCGAATCCTAGTATCTGACAAGATACATTAACTTAGCCCTTAGTTTTCGATACTTCGAAACAGAACATAAATATCTGTTGTTAACAATACTAAGGAAGTTCCAAACTACGTACTGGTAGAACTAAATGATTTCAAAGTTCAGTAATTAACACAGTCAGTGATAAGAAAATATACTCCACACTTAAAATGACCCAAATTTTGTATTAAACAATGAAACAGTCACTAAAGAAATGCCTACAAATAGAAATCTACATTTATTAAACTATGTCCAACCCAAGTTCCTCGCATTTCTTGCGGTTTTCTAAACTGATATTAGTTCTTAATCCACATTACACACACAATCTAAATGACATACGAAACACAATCCTTTATCTGGAGTTTCGGATTCCTTAACTCTCATTAAATTTCAATAACCCTTGAATTGAATACCTTCAAATCTACACGAAACTTACATATAATTTCATTAAAACTACCCTACAGTTTAACCCTCAACAAAAGCCTTGTAAACAAACGTTTACACATTCAAACAGAGTTTCCCTTAAATATTATAACCACATAATGATATTACAAAATTCAAAACCAACTGTACACACTTCCACATATATATTTCCTCATTCCTCAACAGGATATTCCCACAGAGAACATTACATGCATTAAATAGTATAAATGATAAATAAAACATAGTATAGAGGAGAATAGGGTTAGATGCTGGCCTTGACCTGAATAAAAAAGAACTGAGACAAGAACCCACTCTCCATTCTTCACCGAAACCCCCAAAACCACTGAAGATTGCAAACACAATTTTACGACAGTACAATGAAATGCCACTGAGATAAAGAAATAATATCTCCATAATGGCCGCACTCACAGCCCCGAAAATAGCCATATTAATCACTGCAATAATAGAGAGAGCAACCCCCATGACATACATTCCAACCTCCAAACCCTTCGCAACAATGGCAGACAACAATTAAAGAAAGAAGATAATATTTTATTAACTGCCCCTTACTAGCCGTAATCGGCCTCCCACACTTGGCAAGCTGCGAGCCAAGTATGGTTTCCACTCGCAGTCCAAACACCACAATGCACTGGACTCGTGCGTGCAGAATTAACTCCCTTAACATATCGAATGCCACCTTAGCCATTAACAATCCCAAAGCTCGACAACTTAACGAGCACACATGCCGAAACAAAAACCCAACTCACAAAACTGCCAACACATCAATACATCTCCTTCTATGAATAGGGGAGATCATAATACGCCAACTTTATATGTACCTAAGTGGGAACATTCACACTTAGGTGCATATATATTTATATATATATAAACATGTTTATACATATATAAATATGATCACCTCTATTCACATTAGAAGATATCCAAAATATGGATATAGTCCATTTAAACATGGCACATATATAAATATATATATATATATATATATATATATGTATATATATATATATATTTATATATTTGTACATACAAATATATAAATATATATATATATATATATACGTGTATATATATATATATATATATATATATATATATATATATATATGTATATACATATCTACATATATCCAAAAAAACACTTAGAATGACTTAATAAAAGAAATACTTGATTCCATATAAACAGAACTACTCTAGTTCTGAATTCAGAGTCACATAGAAAAACATTATACGTGAAACAAATTGACCATACATTTCATAACAGAATTACAGAATAAACATGATCAGAAAACCACTTAAATCTGAGAACTAAACACTCAAAATGAATCCATAATGAAAATAGATTATAACATTAGGTCCTTTTGACTGTAACTAACATACCCACACATACCGATCTTACAACATAAGGAACTGAATTAACGAACTTACTAACTAACAGAATATAATCAACTAACATAAAGTTTAAGTTTTCCAGTCTCAACTTAAAAACAAATAAGACATCAAGAGTACTTCTGATAAAAACTGAATGAAATAGGGTCAGGCATGACAGAAAGGGTCCTCAACCATAAAAATATGAATTAAGAACTATCTTAGCTAAGATTAGATATATATATATATATATAAGACTATTAGAAATAAGATAATCAAGATAAACACCTAACAGTTATTAGCGAATTCATCCTGTATCCTTATTTTGTAGTATTACGCTGCGGATGAGAAGGGTAATGTATGTATTTACTGATGGGTCCTCTGAAGAATAGGTTTGTCCTAGAAATTGTTAAAACTGATATGCAATGGTTTCACCATCTACTCCCTTATTTGCTAGGAGGTCTACTTTTGAATTCCCTTCTCTATATATATGTTTTACTTCTATTTGGGGGAATTTATCCAAGATTTCTAAAATTTCCTCTGATTTTGAATTAAGTTTCTAGTTTGGAGTTTTTATCATTCTGATAGCATTAATAATGATTTGGGAGTCTCCTTCTATTTCTATTTTTGTTAGGCCTAATTGTTGACATATTCTAAGACCTGCTACAGCTGCCTCACATTCTGCCATATTATTGGTTGTAGGCTTAATGGATTTAGCAAATTTAGCAATAGGCTCTCCCTTCTCATTGTAGATAATCCCTCCAATGCCTGCTGTGCCTGGGTTGCATCTAGAGGCCCCATCAAAGTTAAGCTTGTACCACCCATCTTTAGGGGGCTTCCACTTGCAAGTACTTCTATCTTCCTTTGATTTATTCCCCCCTTTACCATATAAAGGGGGAATATCTAGATTTGGCCATATCCTTCTCAGGCCATTATCACATTTCTTGAACGAGTTTTCATAGCTATGTAAGCTTCACAGTTTATTATTGACAATTTCAATAGCTGCAATTTCTATTTTATTAGTTATTGAGCTCCAATTAAGTTTTTGGTTTGTGAAAATTCTTTTATTACACTCTTTCCATAGTTCCCATACTACTATGGATGGGGCAATAACCCAGACATCTTTAAACAAGCTTTCCTTGTTAGGGGTGGGCCAAGCTTTGAGAAATTCCAATAGATCTTTTAGTTTTGCCGAGGACCATTTTAAACACTTGCATAGCCAATTCCAACATTCTTGTGCGAATTCACAATTTAAAAATAAATGATTAGTTTCTTCCTCTTGGTTTTCACATAGTGGGCATCTTGACGGGCCTTCAAAGCCTAGTTTTCTAATTCTATCTGAGGTTAAAATTCTTTTTTGTAATGCTGCCCAAAGAAAATGCGCTTCTTTAGGAAAGAAAACCTTGTTCCAACAAAGATTTAGGGGGATATCTAAGGAATCCAGATTTTTTTTTTCCAGAATTGATTTGTAACCATCTCTTACTTTATAGTTTCCATCGTTAGCTCCTGACCAGATTAATCGATATGCTTTGCATTTAAGTGATATTACTCTAAGATTAAGAATATCTCTGAGTTTGTTTATTTCATTGGGATCTCCAAGGGTGATACTTGTATACTTCCATATGGGATCAACTCCTGGGGAGATGTAATTTCTAATGTAACTACCTATAATAGATTTGCAAGTTTCTATAAATTCTTGTGAAAAACCCTCATTTATTAATGGAAGAAAATCTCCCCATGAATCTTCCTAGAACAATGCTTCGTTACCTGTTCCCACATCCCACGTGAGAAGGTTATTGATGATTTCTCTAGAGCTAATAATAAAATTCCATATATGAGAGCCTTTCGTGTGGGAATGGGCTCTAAAAATATTGATAGGTTTTGCATTGGGAATATATTTATTAAGAATAATATTTGCCCATTTTCTATTGGGATTTCTATACATATTCCATACTAGCTTAGCTCCTAAAGCTGAATTCTGCCACTAAAGGTTCTTAATGCCTAAACCTCCTAGGGAAATTGGTTTGTAGAGGTTATCCCACTTAATTAGCATTGTTTTCTTATCTTCTGATGTTCCTTGCCAATAGAAATCTCTAAGTAGTTTATCTATGTTGGCTTTGATATTGAAAGGGAGTGGGATAAGAGACAATTGATACGTGGGGATAGCTATTAAAATAGACTTAATCATCGTAGCTTGTCCAGCTTTAGTAAGCCATTTTCCTTTCCAACTACCTTTTTTATTTTGGATCTTAGAAGAAAATGCTTCCCATAATTTTGAACTATGAACCCCCTTATCTAAGGGAATCCCTAGATATTTACAAGGAAACATTCCAGTTTTGTAACCTAGAATATTGCAAATTTGTCTCTCTTTAGATGGGGGTGTGTTAACAAAGAAAATTTTTTATTTGTTTGGGTTGACCCTTTGTCATGAAGCCTTCATATATACATCTAGGGCATATTTAAAGGTTTTAGCTTCTTTTAAGTTACTAACCCCTGGTAATATTGTGTCATCTACAAACTGTTGATGGGTGATATTAGATACATTCTTTGTCACTCTAACTCCTATTATTTTACCTTCTAAATGTGCCTTAGTTATAGATCTACCCAATGCTTCCACCATGATTATGTAAAGGAAGGGAGATAGTGGATCACCTTGTCTAATACCCTGAGAGATTTCAAAGAAACCTTCAGGGGTACCATTAGTTAGGAGAGAAATCTTGGGGGTAGAAATGCAATTATAAATTAGATTTATCCATTGTTTTGAAAACCCAAATGCCTCTAAACATTTACATAGAAATCTCCAATCAACTTTGTCATATTCTTTCTGAATATCTATTTTAATGAGCATGCACAATTCCTTATTGTATTGAGTAGTATGGATTATTTCTTGAGCTATTATAATACCATCAAGGATTGAATGGTTAGGTACAAACCCAGTCTGTTCTTCTGATATAATTGATGGGAGAAATATTTTAAGTCTATTTGCTAGACATTTGGATAGGATTTTATAAATTGTGTTACAGAGAGATATTGGTCTAAAATCCCCAAGGTCTAGGCAATCATGTTTCTTAGGAATGAGGGAGAAGAAGGTGTTGTTAATTTTTGTTAGTAAAGATCCTAAATTTCTGGTAGCTTCTACTACTTGCCATATGTCCTCACCAAGAAAATGCCAACATTTTTGAAAGAAACCAGCTTGAAAGCCATCAAGGTCGGGAGCTTTCTCAGGGTGGAGTTGAAATAGAGCTGTTTTCACTTCTTCTATTGTTAGTTTGTTGTTGATCCATTTGTTGTCTACTTCAGTAATTAATTTGGGAATTGATGGTAATAACTTATTTTGGGCTTCTAAATCAAAGAAGTCATAATTGTTGAGGAGTGTTTGGTAATAGTTGACGAGATGTTCTGCTATAAGTCTAGGATCCTCAATAAGATCACCATTTTGACCTTTGAGTTTTGAGATTCTATTAATATTTCTATTATTGTTAGTGCTATTATGAAAAAATTTGGTGTTATTATCACCTTCTTTGAGCCATGTCTCTTTGGATTTTTGTTTCCTGAAAATTTCTTCCTTGTATAAGATCTCTATGTGTTTAGCCATTAATTCTTTCTCCTTATTGTAAGATGCTTCATTCATACCTTGTTTTATGACAATTTCATTTAAGTCATTCATTTTTGTTTCTATCTTGGTTTTTTGTTCAAAGATATTATTAAATTTTTCTTTATTCCAATCCAAAATCTTATGTTTAATAATTTTAAGCTTGGCTACTAAACAATACATTCTAGAGCCAGAGACCTCTATCTATTTCCACCAACTTTCCAAAAGTTGCATGAACTCCTTATCTTGGAACCACATAAATTCAAATTTAAATGGATTTTTAAGTGGTTTATAATCCTTAGAAATAGTTAATCTAACTGGAAAGTGGTCAGACCCTGATTTAGTAAGTACTTTCGCATATGTGTTAAAATTAAAATTGCCCATATCTCCATTAATTAAGAACCTATCTAGCCTTTCAGCTATATGGCTAAAGCCTGTTCTGTGATTATTCCATGTAAATGTTCCATTATTAGTGGGAATGTCTTTCAAGTTGTTTTCACTGACCCAAAGACTAAAGTCTTTTTGTGATTGTGAAACAAATCTCGATCCACCAGATTTTTCATTAATATCTAAGATTGCATTGAAATACCCTCCAATTATATGTATATCAATGCAATTTTTACTAATATGAGAATGTAAGTCCTGCCATAATTTCTTCTTTTCTGGGTTTAGGATAGGACCATATACATTGATGAGCTTGAATTTTAGTTTGGTTTTTAGGCTAATGACTATTAGTGATAACCAATTACTATGTTTTAAGACATCTTCTATCATTACTTTCCTAGGGTCCCATAATGTTGCTAGCCCACCTGAGGCTCCTTCTGAGAAAACAAATTCTGATTTCCAAACACCTAATTTGTGACTAAATTTTAGGCTATCCTCTTGATTTAGTTTAGTTTCCTGTATTATTATTATTTTAGATTCAAATAAATTTAAATATCTCTTCATTAAGGTTTGTTTGTTAGGGGCATTAAGACCCCTAACATTCCATGTTGTTACTTTCATTGACCTTGGGGAAGGATCTTCCCCTTCCCTGCATTCAGACTATTGAAAAGATTCAGTTGATTTTCTACTTGTCCATCTTTAGCTCTTAATTCATAGGTTGATTTCCTGCCTCTTTTTTTCTTTAGCTTAAGTGTGATTGGAGATGATAAACCAGCAGTGTTAGTTGCAATACCTAGTTGTCTGTTAGCATTAGTAATCACATCTAGGCATTTCCTGAAGTCTTCATCATTCTATAGATGTTTATTGATCAGATTTTCCTCCTTACTCATATTATTCTGAGCATAATCCTCCTCATCCATAAAGGAATCTTCAAAGTCTATTAGATTCTTGCCATAATCTTCTAGTTTTGAAATTTGGGGCAGACCTAATGTCTTATTAATAGCTTCATCTTCAATTGATAAGATGAGGTTCTCATGCTCACTCCTCTGACTATTAACATTTTCATTACTTCTTTCCACCCTACCATCCTTAATACTTTTAATCAGGACCTTCCTTTGTTGGATAAGTTCCTCCCTATCACAAATTTCATCCATAAATCTTTCCATTAGATCATTAGTAACTTCTTCTCCTAAGATTTCCATAATTTTGTTGACTTCTTTCTCACATTTTTCTTTTTCATCCCCAGTGACAAAATTAATTTTATGCAAGACTGTAATATCCTTACCTCCATTAGAAATATTGTGATTGGAGGAGAGACCTTGTTTCTCTTTATTTAAGTTAGTATCTGGAACTATCTTATCCTCAAATCTTGAGGTGGAAAATTCATTAACCAAAGGCAGATCTGAACTAATTATAGTATTACTAGTGTTCTTGTCAAAATCATTTGAGTAAGTTCCTAATGCTTTACTATCTTCAAATTGAACTGATATAGGGGTTGTTGTATCCCCCCTTATTGCACAAGAAGGTGATTTGACATTATTATGATCTGGATCCTTGATTGAGATCTTCTTTTCCTTTCTTAAACTGGTAACAGGAGAGTCTTTTGAAGGGCTATTGTGCTCAGGGTGAAAGGGGGTCATTTCTACATTCCTATCTCTGCTGTTGAATAAAACAAAACCACCCTTATCTTTATAGAAATCCACCTTAATATCCATGTTTTTAAAATTATGAGGGAATGTATCTGATGGGTCTAGGGGTGAAATAGAGATATCCTCCAACTCTTCAATGTAATCCTCAATTATGGTTGGGTTGATAATTACCGAGCTAGATTTTAAACATAAATGAATGGGAGGGATAGTCTCTTGATGGAAATTCATTTTTAAAATAATTATTTTCTCTGCTTGGTTATTTTCATTTTGAACTGTTCCAATGTATTTACCAATTTGATTACCTATTTTCCTGATTGTTTCCTGGCTAGTGAATTCCAATGGAAGATTCTTAAGAGCAATGGCTTTGTCTACCCTGAAATCCTTGAGATTTTTAGGATTAAAGAGAGGAGACCATTCAAAAATAGAAAAGGATATGTGTCTAAATTTAGGACAGCCTTTAGACATAATTTTCTTTTTGAGATAAATGTTGCTACAATCTAAATAAATGAACTTTTCAACAAGGATTGTTACACCTAACTTATTAGGGCATTGTGATTCCTGCTGCTGCACATAAATTCTGAATATTTCCTATGCATTCATCACTAAGATCTAGATTAACAATTTTAGATGTTCTCTGACCAGTATTATTTCTAACTTGAAGATAAGTGTTCTTGCTATTATTGATCTGCCTATGCGGGGGAGAATAAATGGAATTGTACTACTCATTTGAAAGCTTCTTTGGAAAATTATCCAATTTACCATCAAATGCTAGGTAATAGTGAGAAGAATACTTACCATTCAATCTTCAGTGAGGTGGTGAATAGGGCAGGGCAGTTTCTATACCCTGATCCTTTATGGTAACCTTCTTTTGAGTTTCTTTCATATTTACCTGTGAAGCCAGCTCTCATTGCTTGGACAAAGCTAGCCATGATTGATTATTAATTGCATTCTGCCCTTTTTTCTACAATAAGTCTTTACAAGGGGTTGATGGATAAACCCTCACATAATGTTGGACCAGATTATCTATGTCCTTATGCGAGGGAATCCTAGGGTTTACTTTCCCCTTCAAAACCACAGATGGATTTTTCCTGTGTGGTGGCGAATAAAAATTGGGGTTTTTTCCACTCAGAAAAATTCTTGAGAGATTCAAAGGAATTGCTCAATGAAACTAGATTTAAATGATCCATAGTGGTGGATGAGATAAAGTTACAATTTCTCCAATATTTAACCTTTTGCCATTCAGGCACATCCTCCTCAAAAACCCCAGGAAGCAAATGGTCTTCATGCAGTCCCTCTTTCCTCAAGGTAGAATGAGGATCATTGGAGCCTAATGCCAGATAAAACCTAGACTGTGAAGCCCTAAGCATCCCAGGGAGAGGGTTCTGACACAATAATGCATATTTTGTTTTTGAAAAAACACTCAAATGTTGATCCAGAGATTCAATGCTAAAGATGGAGGATTTCGAATGTGATCTCATAGTAGATCTTGACTGCAAAACCAAATCCCTCGGGCTGAGCCATTTCGCTCGCTCAAAACCATTTCGCAGAGCCATTTCACATTTAAAAAAAAAAACCCCTAGTTCATTTCATTGTATATACATTAATTACTACAAGGAATAATATTTCAATATCATGATTATTTTCAATCTTATGCATTCTAAAATAAGTGTTAGTTATTCTAATAGAAATGAGATTATTGAAAAAGATAATTAATTATTTTTAAAATTAGGACATCTTTGCACAAAAGAAACACACAAATGTTAGACATTTCATAAATTATTTTGTTACTAAAATCAATTTTTGACCAATTTTATATATAATTCAAATAATATGTAAGAACATTATAGAAACATATATCTAAAATAATAATGGTCTTTTTGGACTTAGTTTACTATCCATTATACTACAAAATAATTATAAAATTTACATAGGAATTGGTTTGAATTTGTTGAAGAAGCTAGGGTTTGAAAGTCAAGGAAGTTGAGACGTTAAGTGTAAGAAAAGGTCTTAATACCAGTATTATTAAACAACCAATCTCTAATGCACAACATTACTAACTAACTTGATTTATTCTCAATTGAAAACATTACTAACTAACTATCCTAGAAAGAATGTAGAAGAAGTTAGCTGGTTGGAAAGGTAAGCTCCTTATGAGTGCTAGGAAACAACAACTTCTCAAAGCCTCCCTTCAACACATGCTAGTTTACTTCCTGTCCATTTTTAGAATTTCAAGTGCTATGGTTGACAAAGTGGAAAGAATTCAATTTTCTATGTTATGGATTGGTACTGAAGAAAAGAAGAGGTTGTGTCTAGTCAATTGGGAGATGGTTTGTAAACCCAAATTCTTGGGGGGATTTGAGATCAGGAGAATAACTACACTAAATGAAGCTTTAATTTATAAACTTGTTTAGAAATTGACTATGGACAACATTGATTGGAGCCTCATGATGAAAGATAAATACTTAAATTATGTTAGCTTCCACAAATTCCTTATTCTCCCAAGCCTCCCCTTTGGCTCTAAAATTTGGAACAACACAATCAAATGCAAAAAAAATATTCAAATGGGAAGTAAGTGGCAACTTGGAAATGGTAGAGATATCAGATTTTGGGAGGATGATTAGATTTGTAAAGGGAAATTAGAGTCTAATAGGACTTTTAGAGGGCTTATGGGGACAACTAAAAGATCGATTGAGACTAATATTAGTGATTACATATCTAGATATAATAAGTGGGATGACTTTGCCCAATGTAAAAGGGCTAACCCATATTTGAGCCAGGGAACCATCGCGTTACAAGGAATGATTAGTAGGACCCATATCCTTTTGTTTCCTAGAGATGATACTTTTGTCTAGAAGCTGGAAAGTAAGGGTGACTTCACTGTTAGATCAATTTACAAGCTACTATTTAAGGATAAAGTTTCATTTAAGAACTAGTATAAGATCTGGAATCTATACCTTATTCTAAAGATCATTTTTTTTGTGGTGGATTATTATGCATAGAAAATCCTCACCCAAGATAATCTCATTAGAAGGGGATTTCAATTTCTCAAAAGATGTTACGTTTATAAGAAGAAGGAGACTATCCCATGCCTTTTAGTCCACTACCAATTTGTTGTCAAACTTTGGCAAATGGTGATGCTTAAGCTTAACATTGATTGGGTTCTCAACTTGTGTTTTCTTTAGTTCCATAAAGAATAGAATGGGGTGTCTTCCAATCCTTATGTCAAATAATTATAGAAGCTCATCCCCCCATGTCTGCTAGAGCCTTTGGAAGGAGATAAATAATAGGGTTTTCAGGGATTGTGAATGTCCTATAGATGCGATGTTCAAGTCTTTCCTTAGGATTCTTAATGTCAATATGTTTTTCATGAAAATCCATAAAATGAATGACCAACCTTCCTCTCTAGATCATAAAATTGTGAAAATTTGGAAATTACCTAAGGCGTATGTTGTGGTTGATAACTCTAGAAGATTGATAAGAAAACATACACGGTGGAAACCCCATAATTTGGGTTAATTACTTTGGATGTCTTTTGGATTTAACTAGCAATCAGGCAAAGTGCATGGCACTCTTCTAGGGTGTCAGGATTACCTTATCCATTTTGATTAAAACCCTGATTATTTAAGGGGGTTCTAAAGTGGATGTTGAAGCTATGACAGGAAATCTCAAAATCAAGTGGTCCTCTCATAGTGTTATGATTGACATTAAGAGGATGTTGTTGGGGTTTGACAGATTTTATATTTGTTACATTTACAAAGAATGCCATAGAAGCTTTTGGACACCTCACCACTAGTTTGAGATGCAAAAGAAATATGGAGGCTCTACCTTTTACTGTGAAGCTTCTTTTTGAAGAGGAAAAAAATCATCATATGTCCATATGATTTGCACTTCTATTTATTTTATTAGGTGGGCTGACTTATAACCTATCCTATATGGTTATAAGGACTTTTAAATTCAAATTTTCTATGGAAGGCTTAATGTTGGTGACTGTGTCTATGAATGTCACTTGGAATTGCAATGTGGTTGATGATGTTCCCTTTAGCTCTCCACTTGGCCACATGATTATGAGTCAGTACAGAGGTAATTATTTTTTCTATCACCATTACATGATTACAAGGTGTATTAATTTTAGCATTACTGAAGGTAAATATTTTGTGATCAATGATGTCTTTCCCTTCCTAGAAAATAATGGTAGCACAAGCAAGAGGTCACAAATAGCTATAATGATCATTAGTGAATGAAGAGTAATAATGATTTTATTCTTTCAATCATTTTAAAGGGTTTTTAATATCTTTAGCATCGGTGTGTTCTCATATATTATGGGAGTCTATTGTGGGTATCTCTGGTTCTATTATTATGGGGGGTGAAAGAGTGTGAATTGAGCCCACAAAGATAGAAAATTTTAAAAAGGATACCTCTATGTGGCATATGTGTAGATAAGGTGGGGTTTCTCAATTCCTTTAGAATATGATAGGCTATGATGAAAATCTCTTTGCTTAGTTTTCTATTTCATGGACTAAGAGAAGGGTTATGATGGGTGGCATCAATTTTGAGGTTAAGGAATATTATATTGCAAAGGATAGGGGCCTCTGACAATCGGGAGGAAATGGAAAAATAGAGTAGGGTTTTGGAAAATGAAAGCATGAACCAATTATTCCATCCAGAGGAGACCCCTTTGAAAATTCATGGTGGCTATGAAAGGGATAAACTTTTGAAACCTTAGGACTAGGTATTCCTAATGGTTATGATGTATTTCACTCTAGAGGGTCATTTTAAGGTCTTTTATTTTTATTGTATGCCTTTTTGAACCATTTTTGCAATAGGACTTTAATTTCCTTTTTGTTATTCTTGTTAAAATCCTTTAAGAATTTTTTCAAATAGGTTGTTAACATTGATAAGAGTCATGGTAAAAGGTCCATACCATTGCACCAAGGTCTCATTTTATATCTCTACCACTTTCACCTGTCTCTTTTCCCTCCACATCAAATTATGGTTTATGAAGCCCCTCCACCTCGCTCTTTTTATCTCTCTCCACCCTCTACAAGTATTCTTGATACACCTAGACCTAGTAGGAAGATGTGTCTGTGTAACCTTATTCTAAAGGGTGGTTCTTGTCAACCTAGCCCAAAAATACCTATTCACTCTACTAGTAAAATTGAACCCACTATCAAGATTGAAACATTGGACAAAAAAATGAAAATATTAGGAAACATGTAGCACACACAATTGAGGGAGGGGGGTAAATTATTTGTGGCCTTAAAATTAAACTTGTAACCAACTTAAAAAATTCAACACATAGAAATGAAAGATGAGAAATAAAGAACAAGATAAAATAACACCATAACATGTAACACTAGATTTTTTGTCATGGAAACCCTGTTAGAGAAAAACCATGGTGGGTATCAAACCCACTAGATATTGTATTAGCACAATAACCCTGTTAAAGGTACAGTGAGAATGCACATAAATTTAGGTTCACTACCTAGAGCTCACTTCTCAAAATAAGAAAGGGCTGCAACTTTTAGAATTCAACAAGGGAAACAACCCAAGGTGGACAACAATCCACTGAAATATGAACTAACACATAGAATCTGATATGAAAAAATTATTCTAATGAAGCACAACTCAACAATCAATATATTCCACTCATAACTCTACTCAACAACACTGATACACCATCTTCAAACACTATACACATACAACAATCTTCCTCCTCTTTCCCCATCCTTCACACTCAAAAATAATTTTAACTTTATACCCAACTCATCAAATTATTCCATAAGGTTGGTTGATGCCACCTTAATTAAAAATATTAAAATAAATTACATAACACTTAACGATTTGATCCAAAACAAGTAACTAGTGACATAGCTGGGACCCAAAAGAACATCATTGAACAAACCACATTCCATAGATCACACCATAAATATTTACAACATGATATCTCATCACGTCAGCCAAGAATAATAAAAGATATCAAAATGTTACACCAATTTACCAAATTTGATCACATAACCCAATGCAATCCAACAACATTAATAGGACATTATTTAGAAACATCAGTAAGAACATTTAAATAACACATTAGAAACAAAACCATCTCTAACTCTAAATCCACAAACACCTCTGCACTTTTTAGTAGGAACATTGAATAGTAATCTAAGTTATATCAAGAAAAATATCTTGCCAACTAAATAAAAAGATACTTGAGCTAAGGACACACATGCATGTCCTAAACACTCCACTAGGTCAGCAATAAAAGATATTGCAAGACATAGCCTCTCTGGTCAGAAAATAGCAACACTGTCTCTGCCAGAACACCAAAAATTGTCTTTGATGAATTAACTATAACTAATTCCAAACATAAAATGATCCTTTGTAACTCAACCAAGATCAACTACAAGAACTCCTCAACATATCTGCAACATCACAACTTTTGATACTCAAACACAACTCTGTAACCAATCATAGCACTCTACTTTGTGACTCAAGAACATTGTCCTAACTGATGTAATATGTTGACATCAATGACAAAACATCAATTTCAGCACATATATACATACATTCCAATAATATCCCCCTTTTGCATTGATGGCAACATATAAATGTGAAAAACCAAATCAATGCACAAAGTAATAGTACCACATACTTCGACTCCCCCTAAGTCTGATATTTATTCTTTGCCACATCTATCACTACAACATCTAATATTTTCACCTAGCTCTCTCTCCCCATTTTAATTCAATGACAAAGGCATATATATGCACTAATTCATAGAGGAAAAAACAATTGAATCACAAATTGAACTTCAAAACTATTAAAGACTACCTACTCCCCTTGAGTAGTAGCCACCAATACATCAATATAAAATAAAATGATTCTATTAAAGCACTAGACTGATGAAAATCCATGCATCTCTATCACTGATTAGTAGGGGGCATGATCCCAAGTTTACCACAGAGATACTCAAAAGCATCCTTTGGCAAAGGCCTTGTAAATATATCTATAACATATTCTTTTGTAGCCACATATTCTAACTTCACTTCCTTCTCACTCACCTTGTCTCTCAAAAAATACTATTTAATAGATATATGCTTTGTCATTGAATGCAACACAAGATTATTTGAAATATTCATAGCACTAGAGTTATCACATTAAATGGTAATAGGCTCATCAATACTTACTCTTATGTCTTTCAATATTTTCTTCATCCAAACAACTTGATTACAATTAACAACAACAACAACATATTCAGCTTCAGTAGTAGATTTACCATTGATCACTATGTTCCATTATACATTTTGGTGAACCCACTTCTTTCATGATTTCTGCTTTCTAATTGGGTAGTTAGATATTCTTTGTGTGATCTCCTTACATTGTATGCATAGTTTCACTATACATTTTGGTGAACCCAACTTATAAAATTTTGATTCTAATTTTGTTGTTAGATTTTCTTTCTATCTATATCTACTTTGCATGCCTTTTATTGATCACTATTTTTTTACATTTTATGCTTCTAGATCTATAGGTTCTACCTTTTATTTGGTGTTTAGATTCCCTTTCCATCAATTACATTGTTTAGTATATTTGCATTATGAAAATGACAAAAAAAATTGCATCTTGTTTCATAGATTTAGTTCATTCTTAGATTGCATTGCATTGCATCATATCCATACAATTAAAAAAATAATATTTCATTTATAGATATTGTGTTTTATTTTCCATGGATTTGTTTTTTATTAAGGAAAATAGGTTTTAATGGGGCCTTGAAACCCTTACAGAATTAAAAGTTTAAACAAAGATATAGCTTTAAAAGTATACAACAACATGATAGCCATAGGAAAAAACAACAGTCACAGTCCACCAGCAGACAACAGATAAAACTAGAAAATAGAACCAGGGACAAAAACAAAGAACTAGGACAGGCCCAAAGCCAGGAGAGAGGATCAAGCAAATTCTTTGAGGATCTCTGCCGCATGAATCTCAAGTTCAGATGGCTTATCTGCCACCTCCTTGAGGTTAGATAAATCTTTATTAGGTTCTTGGGTGTCCTTCTTCATAGTGCTGGATTTGGTTCTCTTCCTCAGGCCATCCTTTTGAGACTTATCTTTGCCACTATTGGGAGACTCCTTGCTACCCCTGTGTTCCTCTATTTTACTAATCAGCCCCTTTATGTTGTCGTTAGAAGCTTTAAGAATGTTGTAGCTTTGTTCAACAATTTTATGTAAGGTTCCCTCCATGCTCTGAACTCTTTTCTTCACTTCATCCATTTTGTTTTCCATATCATTCTTCTCCTCAATAAGCTTGATCTTTCTACTACTATCCTCCCTCTCCAGTCTACCCACCCTAAATTTTAACTCTTGGATTTTATGGTAGGTCCATTTAGTAGTTCTATATCTATCAATAACACTATTTTTAACATTGCTGAACACATCTATCTAAGGGTTTTCTTTTGTGATATCACTCAAAATAACCAGGGCAAGGTCAATTAGGTCCTCCATTTGAATTTTTCCCTCCTTATTCTCCTTAACCAAATTTTTCATCATTTCCCTCTTTAGACCCATCATGACAGAAATATTATGAAAATTTCTCTAGACCACACTCTTCTCTTTGTTCATGATCTTGCAAGTGTACTGGTCAGTCACATAATCATCATAATCCTACTCATGATCATCCTCTCTCCCCTAACTCTCCTCTTCCTCTTCGCTATCCTTCCCCTCTTGTCTTTCCTCAATTTTTCTTCAATGTTCTTCCTTTTTTTCTACTTACTGACAAAATTGACATTAGGATCCTCTTCTCTATCTGCAGGCATCTTAATTATGATGTTTCTCTTTCCTTTCTTCTTCTCCTTAATTTCCTCTTCTTCACCAAACATATCTTCCTCCTCATCAACACTTTCACCCTCCATGTCCATACCCTCCTCCTCCTCATTATAGTCTCTATCAAAAGAGATCTCAATGCTCTGCTTAGGATCGAGAGTCTCCTTTTCTCCAATTTCTCTTTTTTAATCTTCTTTTTCCCCTTTTTAGTCTAAGGGGTGGCCTTTGCCCCTATGTCCAAATGCATATCTTGGCTTTTCTCAGCATCAGAAGGGATATACTCTTCTTCTCCTGAGTCAAACTCTTCATCCAATCCCTCCTTGCCCACTTTCCCATGCTTAATTTCTTTTACTATAGTCCTAGCCTTAAAATATTCATAAATCAACAGCAAAAGCTCCTCATGGAAAGTAGGATTGCCAATAGGCTTCTCCCTATAGTCATTAATATTCTCATTGATAGACAAATAAAGGTAAAAAGGAATAGAGATCTTAGCCCCAGACTTGAAATGGTTGAGAAGCACGAAGTGGTAAGAGTAGATGTGGTCAAATCTCATGTCCAAGGAGATATAATTGATTATTGCCCTCAGCACAAACCTCCACAATGGTTTGATGGACCTCAGCAAGTAGTAGGTGCTTTTCTTCACAAGAGCCTTCTTTATCTCTGCACCTTTGGCAAATTTCAACATCACCTGACCAAAAATGTGCATGTCTCTGTACAATTTCTTCCCAACAATGGGGATGCCCGTGACTGTAGAAATAACCTCCTCCATCACTGTGAACTCAACCCCATCAATTTTGACACTCCCCTCATTCCAGTTCTTAACCATGGTTTTAGTAACAAAGGGTTTCCACCCATGTAGCCATTCAATGAAAGAAGTAACATCACCTTTACTCAAAATGTTCCACACCTTAGAGTGTTGTTGCCACTTCTCAGCTTCATCCTTTGGTTCCCTCATGTGTCTTTCCACCACCATTTTTTCACTCTCTCTACAAACTATTTTCCTGATAGCAATGTCTTTCAAAATTTGGGACTAGCAGATAAAACTTATGGTATTCTCGATCCTTCATTTACTTGGATTTGTTATCTTCATTTATTTGTTTAATTTCAAGTTTTCTCCAAGATCTTCAAGATGTTCCATTTCATGCATATGATGACAATTTAGTTCTTCCTTTCTACAATGTTCACCCTCCCAAAATTGATCCCCACCATTCCTCATAAATATCTCCCTCTTACCAAAGAGGCCTTCAATAATAGCGATGATATTTCTTCTATAATTTGTCTTCCTTATAAGGATCATTGGGTACAAGAGGATGATGACATGACTATTATTCCTAATATTAAACTAATTCCTATGAGTTTCATTGACATTCCTTCTATATATGATGCCTTGATGAGTTATGTTTTTCCTTTTCCTAAACATATATTACAAGTAGAGGATGACATCCATGAGTCTCTTCATAAGGAATATTTTGCACTTAATGAACTTAATCGAATAAATATTATTCAAGATACCTCTCAAATCAAATCTAGGATTATTGTAAAAGGTGTTCATACACTAATATATATTGATGACCTTATTTTCATAAATCCTTGTCAAATTCAATCACCATCTCCTTCTTCAATTCTTTCTCCAATACAAGTAGGTGGCACATCAACTCTCTAAGATGATGATTGGGGAACCTTAGACTTCACACGAACATTCGACAACAAGGACCATACCTTTGACTTTGAGCATAAAACAAATCTATGTAATGGATATGTGGATATTGATTGGTCCTCTTTAGATTTCAGTCCTCTCCCACCTAAAGGAGAATATTATCTTATTAATAAATCAAACCTTCCTAATAAGAAATTTTTTTAAAAGAAACTTTAGGTGTCTCGCCTTCTCATTTGCCTAATCACTCTATACATTATCCTCCTAATTTCTCCTCACAACAAGAGTCTATTTTGTTTGAGCTTACTAAGGCCAACTTAATTAATCTTCCTTTAAAAAACAAGCACAAAAATAACAAGCATAAACAAGATAATTCTTCCATTTGTATGTTTCATTAAATTTATGACCATAAGACTAGTGAATGTTATGATTTGAATTGTAAAATTAAAGAATTCATTGATTGTGGTATTATTCAAATAACTTGCAACTATGAGTGGAACCTTTTTCATGATCATTCTACCTAATATATCTACATTCCTATTATGTTTCTCCTCACTATGTGACATTGCTATCCTATCCTTTATGGGTTCATTATCATACTTTGTGAGAAACATAATAGTTATTTTTTCTCATCTCCTCACTTGGGTGGAAAGTGTTATATTTCACTCTCCTACTTATCTCAAAGGATCCATTTTTTCTCTTTGTTGACTTGTTTCTTTGATAATATGGTGTTCTTTCTTGCATGCATTTGTTGTTTTACATAAGGATATTCTCTTTTTCAGGAGATAGACATCCCAAGTTACAACCTTATGATTTCTTGAAAACATATGTCTATTATAGATAGAAACCACTTCAGGAGCATAATGTTTCCTTCCTCTTTATCCATTCCTTCACAATGCATCCAATATCCCTTGTGAACTTTCATCTTTTATTATATAATGTTCTTTCTTGAAAGAAATTTTTATTTTACACAAGGATTTTCATCCTGAGTTGCAACCTTATTCTTACTTAAAAGTGCATTTTTACTATACAAGATCTATTGATGCAGGGGCATTCTAGGGTACTCGGTGAATCTGCATGGAGGTGTGTTGTTTTGGTTTTGTGGTACTCAGTTGTAGCTTTAACCGATGGTCTTGGTTATTGAAGGAAGCTCAGTCACTGAAGGAACTTGGTGAAACCTCTTGTGCTCAATGGAATTTCTACTCAGTGATGCCCGTGTTGCTCGATGTTGCTTGGCTTCGTTGGTTGTTTCACTAATGCTCAGTTATTTCTCTGGTGCTCGGTTGTTTTGGTTTACTGACTGGAGTTCTTGGAGATTAGGTTGGCTGACTTGGTGCATTTATTGTTGGTAGCTTTTGTTGTATTCTCCTATGTAGATCTTGAGGTTGACATGGAGAATTAAATGTTTTTAAGGTTATTTATGAGCCAACTATTGTTGCATTTAATATTTGTTTGTAATAGGAGTTGACTTGGCTTAGGAGTAAATTATTTCTTCCAGATGACTTTTGGCTGAAGATTAGTATTTAAGGAGTGTTTGGGTAGTTGTTTAGGGGCAAAAAATTTGGGAAGATAGAAGATTAGATCTGGATCTTGTGAGATCTTGAAGATCATATTGTTATCTGATAGTTTGTAATAGAAGTGCTAGTGGTTTGCATGCTTGGAGACAAGAAGATTTCTTGGAGGCTTGCGAACTCAAGTTCAGATTTGCCTTAGGGTCTCCATCAATTGCTGATTTGTTTCAGAGCTAGACTAGCTGAGAGATTGCATAAATATCTTGATTGTATTTGGCCCTAACCCAAAAGGCCTTACAGTTGGGCATGTTAATGAAAATTTAGTTGAAAACATTGTCTTGTTGTGTTATTCCACATTGTGGTGTTTGGCTTCTTTTTTGGACTGTCCTTAATTGGATCCTCCTTACCTATCTCATGTTAGGTGGTATCAGACCTTGAAGATCTTGAGTGCGCAAGCTGATCTTCAGTTGAGGTTTTTTGCACTAGGACCTTGTTGGTGACTTATTGCTTTGGGTTTTCAAAAATCTTGAAGGATGCCTCTGAGAAGATTGGACCCTAGAGTGATTTTTTATCTCTGTGATGATGTGGAATCAAAGATTATAGAGAAAGTTGAATTTGATTTTAGATTTGAGATAGAATTGATGAAGAATTACATGATCACTGAGGTCATGAGGGCTATTACTGGTATGCTGAGGAATCTTGGTACTGATGATGGTTATGAGGAAGCTGCTGAAGACTTTGAAGATACTGAATCTAGTGGTGATGACTAGAGAGATAGATCTGGTGAAGACAGAACTGGTCGGTAACATAGATCTGGAGCTCGGTTAAGTACTAGTTACAAAATGGAAGTTTCTACTTTTTTTGGTACTTTGATACTCGAGGACTTGATTGATTGTATTTGTGAATTAGAAGATTTCTTTGAGCTTGAAGAAATTTAAGATCCTCTTCGTGTAAGATTGGCATAGACTAAGTTGAAAGGACATGCTGCTCTTTGGTGGAAATAATTAAAAAAAGATAGAGAAGATGAAGGTGAAATGAAGATCAATCAGTGGAGGTTGATGGTGACTAAATTGAAAGCTAAGTTCATACCTTCTGACTAGGAGCTTGATTTGTTTAAGAAGTTTCAGAATTTGAAGAAAAAATATTTGACTTTGGAGGACTATACTGAGGAGTTCTATAAGTTGACTATTCAACCTAGACACAAAGAACTTGGTAAAGAAAAAGTAGGTTGGTATGTGAATGGTTTGAGATTTAATATTCAGGATGAGCTTGGTATGGTGAAGATTGATTTGGTTGAAGATGCTTATTAGTATGCTCTAAAGGAAGAAGATAAGTTGAAATGGAGACAACATAGGAATCCCCGAGGGAAGGACAAAATTGATCACTCAGTGAAGGATAAACTGACTGTTGAAGATGAACCAAAACCTGTGGAATTGAAAAAGAAGACATGTAGGGTTATCTTTAAGGGTACTTGTTATAATTGTGGTGAAGAAGGACACAATTCTTTTGAATTTACATAGAAGAAGTTTGGTGACCGAAGGACTACTGTAGTAAATGAGAACATTCAGAATGAACCTAAATCTGAGAAATTGTTAGTTCAGAGAACATTGCTTGGTGCAAAGGAGGAACCTTGTCAGAGGATTAATTTATTCAAAACTTGGTGCAAGGCTAGAGGTAAACTTTGTGATGTAATTGTTGATAGTGGTAGGACTAATAACCTTGTTACTAAGGACATGGTTTGAAGAGAATAAAACATCCTCATCCTTATAGGATTGGCTAGTTACAAGATGTTCAGGCTCTAGAAGTGAGGGAGTAGTGCTTTGTTGATTTTCAGATTGGCCAGTATAAGGAGCTAGTGTTGTGTAATATTGTGGTGATAAATATTTGTCATATATTTCTCGGTAGACTTGGCAATATGATTGCATAGCTATGTATGATTGTGTCAATAATATGTTTACTATTGAGAAGAATGACATGAAGTTTTCCCTGATGCCTTTGCTAGATACAACACTCGGTAGGAGGAGTCTGAGTATTGGTAGCCGAGTTGATTTGTCAGATCCTGAGAGGAATGATGATTGGTATGGAGAACAAGCCTGTGTGTTATCTAAAAAAGACTTGAAAAGACAAAGGAAATAGAAGTGGAAGAGTATGCAAGATGAACAGTTGGAGGACTTGTATGTGAAGAACCAATTTAGGGTTTATGTGGTGAATCCCAAAAGATATTCTTCCAGCCTATAAGAACATCTTTTTGAAACTGGGGTGTCTGATGCAGGGGAATTCTAGGGTACTCGGTGAATTTGCATGGAGGTGTGTTGTTTTGGTTATGTGGTACTCTATTGCAGCTTTAATCGATGGTCTCAGTTATTGAAGGAAGCTTGGTCATTGATGGAACTTGGTGAAACCTCTTGTGCTTAGTGGAACTTTTTCTCAATGATTCCTATGTTTCTTGTCTTGGTCGGTTGTTTCATTGATGCTCAGTCGTTTCTTTGGTGCTTGGTTATTCTGGTTTACTGACTAGAGTTCTTGGAGATTTGGTTCACTAACTTGGTGCATTTATTGTTGGTAGCTTTTGTTATATTCTCCTATGTAGATCTTCAGGCTGACATAGAGAATTAAATGTTTGTAAGGCTATTTATGAGTTGACTTTTGTTGCATTTAATATTTGTTTTTAATAGGAGCCAACTTGGCTTAGGAGCTAATTGTTTCTTCTAGCCAACTTGTGGCTGAAGATTAGTATTTAAGGAGTGTTTGGGTAGTTGTTAATGGGCATAAGATTTTGAAATATAGAAGATTAGATCTACATCCTATGAGACCTTGAAGATCAGATTGTTATCTGATAGTTTGTAATAGCAGAGCTAGTGGTTTTCATGCTTGGAGACAAGGAGATTTTAGGGAGGCTTGCGAGCTCAAGTTTAGATCTGCCTTAGGGTTTCCATCAGTTGCTGATTTGTTTCAAAGCTGGACTAGCTGAGAGACTACAAAAATACTTTGATTGTATTTTACCCTAACCCAAAAGGCCTTACAACTGACCATGTTAATGAAAATTCAGTTGAAAACATCATCTTGTTGTGTTATTCCACATTGTTGTGTTTTGCTTCTTATTTGGACTATCCTTAATTGGATCCTCCTTACCTGTCCTGCATCATCTATCACTTAGGGCATACATTAGGCTTTCTTTCTTTCTCCTTCTTTTAAGGATCCTTTATCTCTTTTTTGTTCATCTCTTTTATGCTATGATTTCCTCCCATGTATGTGTTAGGAATGGGAACATTGAGAGGGCGGGGGGTGAATCAGTGTTCACTATATTTTAACTTTTCACTTAATCTGAATACTGAATTATAAATGCTTAATACTGACTTAAACATTCACATAAACATGAAACATGAAATCAACACATGACACCAATATGGTTACGGGGAAACCCAAATATGTAAAAACCCCGGTGGGACTTGATACCCACTAATATTCAGTACTAGTGCTTTGTGATCCTTGTTAGAAGATCCTTTACCCTATTAGGAGTAGCTTTACAATGCTTTTAGTATAGTAGACCTAGTTAAGAGTCAGACCCTATTAGGAGTCTTTTACAATGATCCCTGTTAGGGGAGTGGACTCATTGTCCTAGAGCTCATTGCTCAAATGATGAAGGCTACAAACTTCTGAATCAGATACACACTATATCTGTAGATGAACTATCACTGTGACACTACTTGTTAGATCAGTTCCTTTTGTGCATTGATGCTTTAACCTCTAGCAAAGCTCTAATACATCTTATACTCACTTTGCATACCTTTTCTCTGCTTATCACAACTCTCTTGCCACTTCCATACCGATTTCAATGGGCGCACCTTATATTTATGTGCTCATACCAAATATACAGTTAGGTCAGTCCTATAACTAATTATAAATAATGCTTCCAATTAAATTGGCTTAAGCGTGATTACAATTATAAATATACATATGTCATAAACTTAAATACAATGGGCTCATAGCCTCTACAACATTAATTTATAATCGCATACCAAAATAGTCACTGTTGGCTCCATGCTCTATTCGCTGCTGGCACATACTAGCTGTAACTTTCACATCTTTGCATATCTACTTATGCACTCTTAGACTAAGCATAAGCATAGTCTAACAACCTTAACTTGTAGGGTGCATACCTTAATTCATTTGTACACACATGTGCTGATGCTTTGAGTCTCTAGTGCTCTGTATGCTGTCCAGTCTTCAACACTTAACTGAATTCTGATCTTTACACTTAGTGCGTTGACTCCAAATTACTATATGACTTTGTTGCCATAATGAAAACACTATAACTAGTCATATATCTTAGTATAGACAACTTTCCAACAATCTCCCCCTTTGTCATTGATGGCAACAAAGGAATATGGCTAAGTCTCTAACTGTCCCTTAATACAAAAACTTATTGTCTTCTATACATCTTTATACATACTCTTATATCTCCCTATACATATTTGTACTCCATATTCTATACAACTCCCCATTTGACATTAATGACAAAGGTGCATCAAAAAACTTTATCTACATACACTTACTAAGGGAAAACATCCGGATATGCAATCTTGAGTTTTTGGATCTCCTTCTTCCAAAAGGTTATCAGAGAATTGACTATCTATAGATGGGCACATAATGCATATTGTAGCTTCTCCATCTTCTCCAATTCTATGCTTGGACCTGTATGCACCCTAAAATGGTCACCTAGACTTTAGGCCCCATTTATTAATTTATCAATTTCCTGAATCAATACTTTGCAATTTTCAAATCAATTCCTTGATCAAATCACAATTAAATCAATAATTCAAATATTTCTAAGGTTTGATCATTTCATCAATAATTTTGTTTAATTAAAAGAAATATTTCCTTTTAAATAAATAAAATAATTTTATCTTATTTAGAATATTATCTCTCTTTTAATTAAATAATGTTATCTTGTTTAATTAAAAGAGAATCCTTCTTTTAAATAAATAAAAAAATCTACTTAAAGCTCTTTGTGATGAAAAAAAGGAAACAAATAATTAAAAATAAAGAAAATCCCTTTTCTCTCCACACTTTCTAAAAAATGAGCTTTATTTCCTATTTTTGGATTTATCCCACATTGCTCTTGAGGATGCATTCTCCTCCATATTTTCCTATATAAGGAGCCCTCTCCTTCTCATTTTAGATCCCATAATTTTCATACTATTGTTATGCTACAAGTTTGGAGAGCAATCTTGGAAGAAGCTTTTTGAGCATTTGGAGCTTGGATATTTGAGACTTCTTTCTTCTTGCCTTCTTCTCTCATGCCTCATGGAAATCCATAATTTAGATTATTATTGCATTTACATAATAGTTTAAATTCATGTTTCCTTTCATTGTTCTAGCTTAATCCACATAGCATAATTAGCAAGGATTTGTAATATTTTCATTTCAATAGAATAGTTTACTTTCTTGCATTGTTATCATCTAGACTAGTTTCATTTGCATGCAATAACTTGATGATCATGGAGATTAGCATGCTTTCTATTCATCTTTGAATCTCTCATTTCTTGGTGTACTTGCATGGGCATAAGTAGATCAATCTGATGGCCTCATAATACAACCTCTACACTCCATGAATAGAGAGTTGTGAATCGCTATTTGAGACCTCATTGTTGAGTGTTCTTGAATGTAATGATTCATAGAAGTGTGACACTTTTATAGCACACAAGACCTTGATCATAGGTTATCATGGTCACATCAATATCCTTTATGTTTTGACTGAGAATATCTAGAGAGGGCGCAAGAGCATTCCTCAATTGAGTCTATCTAGATCTTATCTTTTTTGTTTCTTTTTCTGCCTTCCCAATTATATCCAACTATCCTTGATAGACATTGTTACACATGTTTACATTAGTGGAAGTTTCTAATATTGAAATCTTCACCTTATCAATCATTGCCTCTACATCTTTAATCTTCTTTAGATGGGCATCAGTGAACTTACCTTGATCCATGGATTATGTAATAACTTTCCTTCCTTGCTCTGCAAATTCCTTCAATAATGCCTAACCATACTTAAGAGAGGTCAAGTCTAGTGCAAAATTACTTATTAGTTCATTGAGTTTCTTCTTTAAGTATTTCTCCTTTGCCACTATGGCCGCAGATTCTTCTAAGCTGGAAAAATTAATTTTGAACTGAGAGATGACTGTGCTCACATCATCAACTGAATGTATATTTTCCATCTTCTTATACTCCAGCAGCAAACTATTCAAAATATTTACTAATTCTACCAGGAGAGGATTCCTCATTACTTTCTTCTCCTTGGCCTTCTCCATAGCTAGAACACTAAACTTAATCAAGTCTTTTTCCTTCCAGGAGTCCAAACTGCTAGTGTTAGGTGTGAAACTTGACAAAAATGCTGAGGAGGGAGTGATGGGAGTGCTATCCATCATCTCTTGCTTCACCTTGACCAAATCAGAAGAAGATTCATCTATCTTTTCTACCTCTACTCCTTTCTTTTCTTCATCAGATATATCTTCTATGATTACTTCTTCTTGCTGAGTTTGAGAGATATTACTGCATAGGATTTCTGCTTCATTAGTACTGACAAATGCTTCTTCAAATTTTTCTAATTCCTTATCAATAGCCACCATGGCTATTTCCACATTGTCTATGATAATTGTGTTGTCTTTGGGTGATTCAGTCATGGACACAGACTGATCAGCTTCTGTTTGAGTTTCTACTATGGGAGTTGAGTCTTGAGGACCTATCATTGGTACATTAGTGGGCTCTACCACTTTATCTTCCCTGATGAGTGTATGAGTGATGGGCATAGTCAGTGGTTTGATCTGTTGTTCCAACAACACCTTCTCAAAGGCCTTCTTTGTTTCCTTTGTTATCAACTCATAATCTTTGTTCATAATATGAAGAGTTCTCATTTTTGTTATAAGGTGTAGCTTCACCAAATTCAATATCAGTTCCACTTCTTCTTTAGAACATACTGGCAAAGTATCTTCTAATACTTTTTCTCTTATTCTTTGATCTTCCTCATTAGCTTGTCTCTTGAGATTTTCCAAAATATCCCATACTTTATCTGGAATTTCTATTTTCAGCTCAAGGACTATTTTCTTGAACTTGATCATGTGTTTGATAATCATATTATGAATCTCTGATTTGTCAATCTCACTGTAAGATTCATAGAACTTTTCTACTTGATCAATTCTTCCCTCATAAACAATTCTTGTATTTAGAACCTAGAGGCTAGGTTTGAATCCTGCCTGAGGAGGTGCTTGAGTGTTCTTCTTGCTCCTTAATGCTTGTGAGGATGGATGACTAGTGCTAGCTTCTTTCTTCCTTTTGAACAAAGGCTTATACTCCAGAGGAGTATCTTTGGGCGCAGAAGGAGGACTATCTTCTTTATCCTTCTGACTACCATCTTTTTGAATTTTTATCTTTTTCAACTTGGGATCTTCTTGTTCTTCTGTTGCACTCTTCAATTCTAGGGAAATTTTCTCATCCCTTGCTTTATCAAGGTCTGCTTGTGATACACCATGAATTTTTAGGATTTTTTATGTGACCTTTGCAACCTTTCTTTTTGTTGCAACACTGTTTATCTTAGCATCAACTTCTCTAGTCTTTTCTTCATAGGCTCCCCACCTAGGTTCATTGTCATCCTTAGGGGATGATAGAAGTACCTATGCATAAGCTTCAAGAACTTGTTCTTCAACCTCATACCCAAGTGGATGAATCCACTTAGTTCTAGGTTCCACAGCTTCCATACATGTAGTATCAATCTCCACCATGAAGCATATTGTATCCTTATACTTCTCTACAATACTTTCAGGACTCCTATACCTCTTCTGCATTCTTGCTCTGAAAGTCTTCAATTCTAGGGTAATGTAATCTCTAAATGTGCTTTATGTGGATGCCTTGTTTGATATCTATGGCATGGTAGGAATGGACTTGTCTAGATACGAGTCTAACACTTTACCAACTATATGAAGGTACATATAGATGATTAGGGACCCAAACCTGAATACCTTAGTCTTATCATGTTTTATAGCTTTGATATTTTCTATCAACTATGCGTGCAAGATTTCACACAAGTTGAACTCTCCATCTTCTTGCACAAGATGGATGGTTGCTAGAATAGTGCTCGTAGACACACTATTCACCCTACTGGTGTGATGAAATCTATAACCCAATATCATTGATATCAACTTGATGTAGGCTCAATGGTCATGTCATGCTTATCACTTCTGGATTTACACACTTGCTCCACCATTTTCCTAACATCCTTACCCACAAGAAGGATGGCGCCTATCTTAGAAAGGCCTGCCATATCATGAATTAGGTCTCTTGTTATTCTTACTGGTACATCCCCAATCCAAAACAAGTCATCATGGATTCAGCTCAACAATATCTTAATCCATTCAGTTTCATAGAATTTGTATGTTGTGGCATATTCAATAATGGGGTAATCATTCCATTTTATGTATTCATCCATGAACATTTTTTCAGGTTTCAACATTATGTCCATGTGCACCCTTAACCTATCTAGTCCAATAGGTTCCTTCTTATAATAGATGTAAGCCCTTATGTCTTCTACATGCATGACACCCATCGGTGTGTGGGAAAATGCTCCCTCTAAATCATCTAGGGTTGATTTGAATGGGTGCCTTTTGAAAACATACCTCTTCTTCTTATCAACATCAAAAACAATAGGAGTGGCCATGACTTGATATTTTCTTTCCAAATGATCTTTGAGATGTTTTGACGACTTTCGAAATGGTGCAACATGCTAGGGTTTCTTGCAACCGATCAAATGCACTATAATTATTGATAGCTCAATCTCTAAATCTTTACAACAACTATTAAGGCACAATCTACTCTTCAATCACTCTGAGTATGAATGCAATGAGTATACAAACAACCTTTTGTGTACTTAAATAAATTCGCCATTAATGCAACTTGCATAAACTAGGCTGTCACTTCAAATTTTCAAACTCAAGTTCTGCCAATAATCAGCATGTGCGCTCTTGCACAAAGGTTCCTAAACACTCCAATAGCTTAAGTCCAAAGGTGCATACTCTGATGATGAGTATACCGGCCATGTGGGGGTCTGGACCTAAATTAGCTCCCCCTATGACCCTGAGGGCCATTTGTGTAGATGTAGAGGGTGTGTCCACTTGGGATGAATCCAATATAGTCTCAACAATAGTGTGCTTCTTTCCTTCTAACCAAATCAAGCTCGCATCCTTTGAGGCTTTTACAAACTTGACTTCTACTTCAGGATCCAAAACTGGTTCTTCAGTCCTTTTAGGGATTTCTTGACCTTGCGTCCTTGATCTAAAAAACTTTGAGATATGTCTAGCCTTGTTATAGGTGTGAAAAATTACTGGAGGTCTATTATTCCTCGGTGCATTGACATTAGTCACCATTCTACATGTTCTAGCTGAGTGACCATTATTGTTACATATCTGACATGTAACATTCTGAGAACTTCTTGCATTGGTCTGATTCTGATTTCTTTGATCATGTTGAATCATGTTCTTCTTACTAGTCTTGCAATTTATTGCTCTATGACCAAATCTATTACATGTATAATAGTAGCCATTGAAAGGTTTTACCTCTATACAGTTCCTTGCAATGTGTCCATGCTTGTTACATGCAAAATAGGTGCATTCTACAGGCTTGCGCTAATTTTTAGGAGGATCACTATTGTCTTTGGTTTGATCTTCAATCTTCTTAGTATCAGTAGAGTCATTTTGTGAATTCTTTCTTGCTCACATACTGTCAATCTGATTTTGTGCTTCATTGTATCCAATACAGGTATTGTCTCCTTTGATTTTTCTTGCATACAACTGTGATTCTATCAATTCAGCACTGGTGTGTAATTTGTCAATATGACCTTTGACTTATTTAATTCAGATTCCAAGCTTTCTTTGATATTCTTTAGCTCCAAGATTTCTAGGTTAGCTTCCCTTAGTTCTTCATTCAGTTGAAGGTTCTCTTTGACTTGTTCATTATAGACATCTTGATTGTTCATCAGTTTGTAATATAATTCTTCAAGCTGACTTAACAAGGATGCATTTTCTTCACTCAACTTCTTGAATTTTTCTTCAAGTTCATTGTTAGAGGGTTCTTTCAAATATTTTCTTAGTCTTTTGATAACTAATTGAGCATCACTAACTTTTTCCTTCAGTTCTTCAATTTCTCTTTCTGAATTGTCTAGGTCTTCAAGAGCTGCTTCAAGATTCTTCTTCAAATGTTTCATATTTGCTTTGTCCATGATCTCTTCAAGTGGTTAAACTTCTTTGCTAAGGACTAGAGCTCTGATACCAATTGTTAGGAATGAGAACACTGAGAGGGGGGGGGTGAATCAATGTTCACTATATTTTAACTTTTCACTTAATCTAAATATTGAATTATAAATGCTTAAGTACTGAATTAAACATGAAACATGAAATCAACACATGACACCAATATGGTTACGAGGAAACCCAAATAGGTAAAAACCCTGGTGGGACTTGATACCCACTAATATTCAATACTAGTGTTTTGTGATCCTTGTTAGAAGATCATTTACCCTATTAGGAGTAGCTTTACAATGCTTTAACTACAGTAGACCTGATTAAGGGTCAAAGCTTGTTAGGAGTCTTTTACAATGATCCATGTTAGGGGAGTGAACTCACTGTCCTAGAGCTCACTGCTCAAATGATGAAGGCTACAACCTTCTGAATCACATACACACTATATCTACAGGTGAACTATCACTGTGACACTGCTTGTCAAATCAGTTCCTTTGGTGTGTTGATGCTTTGACCTCTAGCAAAGCTCCAATACACCTTATGCTCACTTCACATACCTCTACTCTACTTATCACAACTCTCTTGCCACTTCCATACTGATTACAATGGGTGCACCTTATATTTATGCACTCATACCAAATATACACTTAGGTCGGCCCTATAACTAATTATCCAACTGAATTGGCTTAAATGTGCTTACAATTATACATATACATATGTTGAAAACCTAAATACAATGAGCACATAGCCTCTACAACATTAATTTGTAATCACATACCAAAATAGTCACTATTGGCTCCATGCTCTGTTCATTGCTAGCACATACTGGCTGTGCAACTTTAACTGACTATAACTTTTACATCTTTGTATATCTACTTATGCACTCTTAGAATAAGCATAAGTATAGTCTAAAAACCTTAACTTCTAGGGCACATACCTTAATTCATCTATACACACGTGCGATGATGCTCTAAGTCTCTGGTGCTCTGTATGTTGTCCAGTCTTCAACACTTAACTAAATTTTGATCTTTACACTTAGTGCGCTGACTCCAAACTACTATATGACTTTGTTGCCATAATGACAACACTATAACTAGTCATATATCTCAGTATAGACAACTTTCCAACAGTATGAACTTATTTTGTAGGATGTTTCTCTCCTTACAATCTCTTCCTTACTTGGAAGTGCATATCTTTTACACTTGAGGTTACCACTAAGTAGACATAATGTGACATCCTTCCTTCTTTTCTCTCCTTCTTTTCATGGTTTTATAATATTTTATGATGGTACATTCTTTTTGGCATGAGATACTTTGTTTCACACAAGATCTTAACATCTCTTCTTAACAATCCTTTTCATGTCTCTAAGGTATGTCTATCATCTAATAATAATTCATATCATCATTTCATTTCTTTCCTTGATGACTTTCTTACTTTATGTGTGATATCTTTTCTAGCATATATATGTCTATTTTACATTATGAGTTCTCTATAATTTGTCACTTATTTTTCTTGAAATTATGTATCTACTATAAAGTGACTCATTAAGGGTGTATTATATATTTTTTATCTTGTCAGGCAAGTTATCTTGTACATGCTTCCTCTCTTTTGTCTAAGGGTCTATTTTCTTTAGTACAATGGCATTTGTTAACCATGTGAAATTCTTTTACTATAAAAAATGATATTTTGATTGGGATTATCTCTCATACAAGATGCATGAATCCTTGATCATCACCTCTTATTTATTTTTAAAACTATGTTCATTATGAACAATTTCCCTTACTACGTGATTCAAAGTTTTTCATCCTTCATCAAGAATCCCTATTTTACGTAGCAACAGGGGGCTAAATGGGTGCATTCTTTTTATCTTCCTCCTCTTTATCTTGAAGATGTTACTTTTTTTCAAGAACTCCTCTTGAAGGTAGATGCTATGTCAAAAAGATCTCTTCATTTCAAGGGTCTCTTCTCACAAGAAGAATATCCTTTCACAATTATCTATTTTCTTAGCCTATAAGAGTTAACATTCTTAGCTAAGTTTGTGGTATGCATTGTTATTTTAAGGATATATCCTTTTTGATGGAAGAGGGTATCCTTGATTTTCTTCCTTATAATGTCTACTACATAGACATCATAAGGAGGGGGGCATCCATATGACCTCCCTAGTACATTTTCTTGCATATTTTTTTAATGCATTTTTACATACAACCAATCCCCACGGATACAATGGATCCATATCCATCCATGGGGTGCACATATACAAACCAATATTCATGGATATAATGGATCTGTATCCATCCATGAAGTGAACATATGAAAAAAAAATATTGATGAATATAGTGGATTTGTATGCATTCATTAGGTGCACATAGGAAAAGTCTCCAGTAGGTGTAGGTTTTTATATATAATTGACTAGCATGGCATGCAATCTGGTAGAAATTTCAATCCTATATTTTGTGTGGTCCATTGTAAGACATACAATTTTATTGGGCATGGTGGTCACACTTTGTGTTGTTCACAGTAAGACATACAATCTTATTAGGAAAGGTATTCACCTCTCTCTCTCTCACTCATGGTTAAGTAGGTTAGATTATGGAGTTTGTGTTTTCATTGGTGATGCTATTTTTCTTCCTATGTGATCACTTGTGCTCTTGCAATATCTTTCCAAACATGATATTAGTGGGTGACACATTTTTGATTGAGTTATCTTTTACTAGTTGATTTTATGTTTTCCCATTTGTTGTTTTTGATGTCTTTTTACTTTACTTTTTCTTTTTCTTCTTGCTTTGTTTTCATTCTCTTGTGCATGGATGTGGAGTTAGGATTCTTATTTGGAGGGCTTATACCCTTGGACTTAGTGATGTCTTATCTCTTTTCAATCCACCCTAATCATCTTTCTATCTTTCTTCTATCTCTTCATTTATTGTGAGCATGAGGTTGTCTCAAAATCCCACTAAAGTGAGAGATAAATATATAGTCCTGATGCAGGAGCATATTGGGTCCTTGGAAATCCTATGTCACCAAAAATAAGTTTTATTTTTCCTATGTTGCTTGGCTCTTCTTTGATCGAGTTGGATTGGTAATTTCTCAGTTTCCTTTGTTAACCAAGTTGGTTGGTTAATTCCCTGGCCCTTCGTTATCTTTCCTAGCGCTTAGTTGTCCTTTCTTGCCAAGTTGTTTGTTTTAGTTTTCTATTGAGGCCGACTTGTGAAATTAATTATGGTCATAGATTTAATGGTGAAATCTATCATTGGGAAGCATGTGGACCTAGATTTGGTCATTCCATCTATTAATGGTGGATCTGAAGGTTAACGTGTTTGGTAGCCTCTTGTATATATTGTTATATTTGGTTGTAGTTTTAGGACATCAATGAGGAGATCAATTTTTAGGAGATAGAAGTTAGAAGATGGAAGATAGTTTTAGATCCTTTCATGTTGGAGGACTATTGTAGTTGAATTGTAATAACTCATCCTAACCAGGAAGGCCTTACAGCCCAACATGTATGAATCAATTTGAAGAAATATAAGAAGTTGATCTACATTCTCTCTCTCACTTGTGTGTTATTGCTTCCATGTGTGATTTTTGTAAGGTGGATCTAGATAAGGGTGTGCCTTTGGCCCCTCTCCTCATCCTCCTTTCCATCAGGTGGTATCAGAGCTGAGATGAGATCTGGATCTAGGTTTGTGAATCTAGGTTTGAGGGTTCCTTCTTGTCAAACCCTAGTTGATTTTTTCTGATGTAGCTAATTGTGATCTAGCTTTCAATTATAGAGGGTTTCAAGATGGTTCATGAGAGGTGAGATGAAGATCCAAGATTGGTAGACATGTTGAGACAACTTTCTTCTATATTAGAAGTTGTTGAAACAACACAGTGAAGAGGAAGACATCTTGAAGATGTTAGTGATGATGAAATTGAGGAAGAATAAGGTGATGTAGAACTTGCACCGATAATGGATCAAGGTGAGGAAATATTGTTGAAGGCTTTGATAAATTTGAAGTCTACACCACATTTCAATCCTCTTGAGTATAGAGGAAAATTGGATTCAGATGAATTTGTGAACTGGATCACCGAGATGGAAAAGTACTTTGAATATGAAAATGTCTCTAAGGAAAAGAAGTTGAAAATTGCAAGCACAAAATTGAAGGTTCATGCATCCTTTTGGTGGGAACATCTACAATTGGACAAAAAAAGGAAAGGCAAAGACAAAATTAAGTTATGGAATAAGATGGTGAATAAGTTGAAAGGAAAGTTTTTACCTTGTGATTATTAGATTAACCTAGCTAGGTGAATGCAAAGTTTGAGGCATAAAGATAGCTTGGTAAAATATTATACAAAGGAATTCTATAGATTAGATATCAGATCTGGACATGATGAAGATGATGTGGAAAGAATTACTAGGTACTTGAATGGATTGAGATTTTCCATCCAAGAAGAAATCATTTTGGTTAAGTCATAAAATAATGAAGAAGCCTATCAGTTTGCATTGAAAGATGAGGAGAAATTGAACAAAAGACATAAGAAAAGACAAAGAGGTAGAGTTGGTAGATTCCATAGAGGAAGAGGTAGATCTTATGGTGAAAACAATAGATCTGATCCAGAAAAGACAAATATGGATAAAGACAAGACCAAGTGGAAAGGTGAAAGTTCATCTAGATGAAGAGGCAATAGCTATCGAGGTGGTTATAATAGAGGTTGTTCTCAAGGAACTTGTTACTGATGGAATATGGATGAAGTGACTGAGAGGGGGGGGGTGAATCATTCAACCATAAAACACTTTACATTTATTTCTTTCCAGATCCCTTAGGATATCTTAATGAATATTATCTGTTAAACACTTGGTAAAATAGATTGTAGTAACTTTGAAGATGCAGAAAGTATTAGTAAAATTATCTTTAGATATTCATCACCACTTGTATATGATTAAGATAACCATTAAGAACACAAGCAACACAGAATTTAACGTGGAAACTCAATATGGGAAAAACCACCAATGTATCTAGATACTGATTTTCACTTTTCTGAAGTGATGCCCGATTAGAAGCCAACCCGGTAAAAGGTTACAAAACACACTATTAGGTGTGACCTTGTTAGAGGATTTAAACACCCTGCTAGGAGTGGCCTGGTAAGAGGTCTTGAAAATAATTCAATGGAATTGTCACCTTGTTAGAGGATTTACAATATGGTTGTTAAACCAACTCGGTTAAGAGATTTAGAATTCACTGTTACAATGATAAAAAGGTAACAATGAAAATGACCTGTATAATAATGCAACTACCTTGCTGATTACAGATCTCTATTCTGTATAAGTGGGATCCTTCCTGATTGAATATATCTCTACTACTCCTCAAGGATATCTGGTCATCCTTCACAATTTCGCACACACCTTTCCTATCTTTCTTCTATATATCTTCTTCCATTTCTATATTTTATTTTTCACATTTGACCTTTTATTTATATGATTTTAGATTTGTCAAATCGGCATTACTTAGTATAACAGTCAGCTGAAATAAGAAAACTTTATTTGCAAAGATCCTTCAAGGGCCGATAGTGCTCAGTGACCATAATGAAATCTTCTACAATCTTTTGAAGACCGAGGGAACTCGGTAAACACTGATAATCCTTTTTCTTCGATAATCGACTGAACTCGGTAGATGCTAACTTTTCTTTGACAACCGAGTGAACTCGGTAAACACTAATTTTCTTTGATAACCGAGTGAACTCGGTACATGCTGATTTTTCTTTGATAACCGAGTGAACTCGGTAAGCACTAATTTTACTACCAGGCAGACCGACTGAGCTCGGTAGGTACTGATTTTTGTGGACTATGACATTGTGTGACATCAAAGACAATACATAATTTGAGTAGCAATTTTCTTCAGACAATTGTTTCCAACAGTTACAATTGTGGAGAAGAAGGACATGGATCATTTGAGTGTACACATGCAAGTAAGAAGGTTAGTAGCAGTAGAAATGCTTTGGTGCAAGAAGAGTCACTGAATGGACTTGAGAAGGAAAAGAATTTGATGGTAAGGAGAGCACTTTGGAGTGAAAGTAATAAGGAAGATCCGGTAAGTAAAAGTTTGTTCAAGACTAGATGTAGAATTTTTGATCAAGTGTGGAAGGTAATCATTAACAGTGGAAGCTTAGAGAACTTGGCATCTGAGGAAATAGTTACAAAGTTGCATTTGAAAAGGTTGGAACACCTGAATCCCTATCGAATTTCATGGATCAAGGATGAGCATACACTCTTGGTAAGTAAACAATGTTATGTGAATTTGGAAATTGGAAAGTACTATGATAAGGTGTTAGGTGATATCATGCCTATGGATTTTTGTCATATTTTATTGGGTAGACCTTGGCAATATGATAGACATGATATATATGATGGGAGATTGCATAAATATACTATTTGGGCTGATGGGAGAAGAAAAATCTTGTTACATTTGATTAAAGAACATGTTAGTAGTGTTTGTACATATGTGAAAGTTTTCTTGATGGAAGGAAGAAAGTTTGTTAAGGATTTGAAGAAGAATGATGTATGTTTTGTTGTGATTCCTAACAAACTGAGTAAGAAAATAGAGGATAGCATACCTGAAGAGATTAATAAGTTACTCACTGAGTATAGAGAGATCATTTCTAATAATGTACCTGATGGTTTTCCATTGAAGAGAAGTATTGATCATTGCATGGATCTAATCCCTGGAGCTAGTTTACCGAATAAGGCACCACATCGGTTGACACCTACCAAGAATTAGGAATTGAATCGACAGATTCAAGAATGTTGCAAAAAGGTTTGATCTAAGAAATTTTGAGTCCTTATGTAGTACCAGTAGTATTGGCAGCTAAGAAGAATTGAGAATGGTGAATGTATACAAATTATAGAGAAGTCAACAAGATAACAGTAAAATATAGGTTTCCTATACCGAGAATGGATGACATAATGGATAGTTTGACTGGAGCAAAGTATTTTACCAAAATTGATTTGAAAAGTGGGTATCATCATAATATAATCAGAGAAGGTGATGAGTGGAAGATTGCTTTTAAGACAAAAGAAGGTTTGTATGAGTGGTTGGTTATGCCTTTTAGTTTAACTAATGCACCGAGTACTTTTATGAGATTGATGAATGAAGTTTTGAAGAAATTCTTAGGTAAATTTGTGATTGTATACCTAGACAATATTATAATATTTAGTAAGACCAAAGAAGAACATTTTTTGCATGTTAAACAAGTATTGCAGAGATTGAAAGAAGAAAAGTTGCTGATAAATCTGAAAAAGTGTTCTTTCATGCAAGAGGAAATTGTGTATTTGGGATTTGTGATTTCAGCTGATGGTTTGAAAATGGATCATGGAAAGGTTGAAGCTATTTTGAATTGGTCTACACCTGAGAATGCTAGTGAGGTAAGATCATTTCATGGTTTGGAAAGTTTTTGCTGAAATTTCATTAGGAATTTTAGTTCAATTTGTAATGCTATGACTAAGACTATGAGAGGAGATAAAAGAGAGTTCAAGTGGACACATGGAGCTGATAAAATTTTTGAGACTCTGAAGTAGAAGGTTATTGAATTTCCCATGTTAGCATTACCTGATTTCAATAAGGTATTTCAAGTGGAATCTGATGCAAGTGGAAGTGTAATAGGAGCTATGTTGAGTCAAGAAGGTAAACCTATTGCTTTCTTTAGTGAAAATTTGAATGATGCAAAAAGGAAATATTCTATGTATGATCAAAAATTCTATGCTATTGTTCAAGCCCTAAAGAAATGGAGACATTATTTGATACTGAGTGAATTTGTGTTGTATATTGATCATAAAGCTTTATAGTATTTGGGTAGTCAGAATAAGTTGAATCAGAGACATATGAAATGGGTTGAATATTTACAGAGTTATACATTTGTGATAAAGCATAAGAGTGGAGTCACTAACTGAAATGTTGATGCATTGAGTAGAAGAAGATCTTTGATGACCGAGATGAAAATTGAAGTTCTTGGTTTTGATGACATGAGAGATTCATATGAATTTGATCTTGATTTTTTTGAGTGGTGGAGAAAGTGTAGAGCACCTATTCAAGATCAACTGAGTACTAAATGGGAAGACTATTTCATTCAAGGAGGTATGTTGTTTAAAGGTATTCAATTGTGTATATCGAGAGGATCAATGAGAACTAATTTGATAAAGGAGAAACATAGTAGTGGTTTGGCTAGACACTTTGGTGTTGACAAGACATTGATTTTTCTTAAGGAGAAATACTTTTGGCCGCAATTGTATAAGGATTTTTAGAAATTTGTGAAAAGTTGTGGAATTTGTCAAGTTGCAAAAGGAGTAAGTCAGAATACTGGATTGTATAAATTGATTTATGTTCCTAAGAAACCTTGGATTGATATCAGTATGGATTTTGTTCTTGGCTTACCAAACAAAGTAAGAGGTAATGATTCTATATTTGTTGTTGTAGATAGATTTTCTAAAATGACACATTTTATACCTTGTAGAAAGACATCAGATGCAGTACATATAGAAGATATTTTCTTTAAGGAAGTTGTCAGATTGCATGGATTATCAAGGAGTATCATCTCTGACCAAGAAAATAAATTTGTTGGATACTTTTGGAAGACTCTTTGGACATTTCACCCACAGATTGATGGAAAAATAGAAGTTGTGAATAGAAGCTTGGGTAATCTTTTGAGATGTTTAGTAGGAGACACACCAAGTAATTGGGATTCTATGTTGGCACAAGTAGATTTTGCATACAATAATTCACTGAATAGGAGTACTGGAAAAACACCTTTTGAGATCATAAATGACATACAATTGAGAGGTATATCAAATTTGAGGGATATTGCTAATGAAGAGAAGAGAAGTGCTGAAGGAGTAAAGTTTTCTAAGTTCATGAAGACATTGCATGAAGATGTGAAACATAAGTTGGAGAAAAGTAATTGGAAATACAAAGATAGAGATGATAGATCTAGAAGATATAAGACTTTTGCAATCAGTGATGAAGTAATGGTTCATTTGAAGAAAGGCAGATTTCCTGTTGGAACATATGTGAACCTGAAAATGAAGAAGTTTGGTCCTTGCAAGATTTTGAGAAAATTTGATAGTGGAAATGCTTATGAGATTGAGTTACCTGATGACATAGATATATCACCTATATTCAACATTTCTGATTTGTATGAGTACCATGAGTTGGATGAAGAAATGATAGTAACGAATGATTATCCTAAGAAACAGATAGAAGAAGTTGAATAGATTTTGGAACAAAGAGTTGGTAGAAGTACAAGAGGAAAACAATATATGGAATATCTGGTAAAGTGAAAGAATAGACCGATTGAAGATAGTTCATAGATTTCACAATCTGAGTTGGATTCAACTTGGGTTGTACTTGCTAAATGATTCGAAGAATCATTTCAAATAATCATAGGTGTCTGATGTAGGAGCATCTTAGGTCCTTGGCAATCCTATGTCACCAAAAAAAAGTTCAATTTTTCGTATGTTTCTCGGTTCCTTCTTTGGCCGAGTTGGCTTGGTAGTTGCTTGGTTTCCTTTGTTAACTGAGTTGGCAGTTAATTCCCTGGCACTCGATTGTCTTTCCTGGTGCTTGGTTTTCCTTTCTTGCCAAGTTGTTTGTTTTAGTTTTCCATTGAGGCTGACTTTTGCAATTAGTTATGGTCATAGATTTAATGTTGGAATCTATCATTGGGAAGCATGTCGACCTAGATCTGTTCATTCCTTTCATTAATGGTGGATCTAAAGGCTGACTTGTTTGGTAGCCTCTTGTATATATTGTAATCTTTGGTTGTAGTTTTAGGACATTAATCAAGATATTAGTTTTTAGGAGATAGAAGATAGAATATGGAAGATAGTTTTAGATCCTCACATGTTAGAGGACTATTGTACTTGAATTTTAATAACTGGCCCTAATCGAGAAGGCCTTATAGCCCAGCATGTATGAATCAATTTGAAGAAATATAAGAAGTTCATTTGCATTCTCTCTCTCACTTGTGTGTTATTTCTTTCATGTGTGATCTCTGCAAGGTGGATCTGGATAAGGGTGTTCCTTTGGCCCCTCTCCTCATCTTCCCTTGTGTCAAGTTCTAAAAAGTTAGCACTTATTTTTGTGTTCATTTTGGGACTATTTTAGCCTACTTTAGTGTGTTTCTTATGTTAGGACCTCACATTGCATACATAATTTAAATCAAGATCCTACCTTATCCTTCAATATTGATCAAAATTCTAATTGGCTCCAATTTCTATGTATGATTTCCCATTTATCCACCCATTTACATAATTCATTTCCATTTTAGGCCCCATTTCGGTAATTTCAAGTTTTGGATGCATTTATGCTTGATTTTCCCACTTATCTTTCCATTTTCCCCGAACCACTTAGCACCTCTTGAATCCCACAACTTTTACCTTGAAATTTACCATTTCACGTATATGTAAAACTTGGCTCAACCTATACCAAGGATAGGTTGAACCTATTTTGACCTATACCCTGGGGGTTAAATTTTGGTGGGTTTCAAGCCCAATGCAAGGTGTTTTCATTTTCCTACCTAGCATAGTCAACCTTCACAAATTTTGACTCAGAAATCATTATAAAATGAGACTTCTTTCCCTCATTTTCACATCTCTCATTGTACAAGATACCTACATGCAAGTAATATATTGTAAATTCAAGATGTTCAAGCAAGAAAGTAAGCATTCATTTAAGGAATCCATCAAGCATTCAAGTTCATCCATCTTCATATATTTCCTTTCATAGATCCATCTATTTTCCCCATTGGATGACAAGAAAAGGAGTTTTCCATCAAGGAAGGAGTTATACATTCATCTATTCAAGTATTCTTCTTATTCTTCAATTCAAAATTGAGTAAAATTACATGAGGTTTTGTCTTACATGATTTTCTTTTGTCTTTTGTGTTGAGTCAAAGCTATTGCATCAACATACTTGATCACATACTAAGCACAATTGCATCTACATGGTATGATATATTCCATTGTTAGATTTAATCTCTTCTACATGATATCATTTCCTTTATTTTGATTCAAGTTTAAAATTCATAAATAGGAGCTTGACCAAGGCAAGCCCCTTCCCATAAACAATCTCCCATTCCTTATGTGCAACTATAGATTTGTAGAGCTACGAATTCAAATATATAGATATGAGGATACAATATCATTCACAATCTCGGGGCCTTCTAGTTTTAGTCTCTCAGGTATGGGTCAAACCTATTTCAACCTATACCTAGAAAGTTGAACTATACCCAAAAATTTGACCTATTCCTATAGCTCTAAGATTTTTATAGTTGGTAGATTCAGTCTCCTAGGCCCCAAATCCAAAATGATTTCCAGATTTGATAGACTCGGGTAGGGTTTCTATAGATCTAAAGTTTCTTCCTTTATTATCCCTCAAGGTGAGTAAATCTTCATTCTCATCCCCTTTTAAAATTTCCTTTCATGCATCAAATCTGATATTACATATTTATAGAAATCATTTATTTAGTCATATAATATATCTCTTGTATTCCTCTATCATACAATTTTTTTATCCATATAGGTGTAAGATAGGAAAATGTAATATATGAAAATGGGGTATTGGAGTCAAAATGTGAAATCACTCTTATCAACTAGAATAGGAGTCATTGGAGTGTTGCTCTCAAATCGACTCACTTGTAATTGATAATGATGAAGCACTGCACAAAGTTGTTGAAAAGAGGTAAATTCAGTAAGCATAATCTTATCTCTAATATCCTTTTGTAAATTTTAAATAAACATATGTTGAATATCCATATTCAGGAATAGGATAAGAAATCTAAGCATGCAAATGATTAAATCTACCAATGAATTCTGTTAATTTTTCCTTAGTGTTTTGTTTACAATGCATCAAATTAGTTAAGGACACTTGCGTACCAATGTTATTTTGAAATTTTTGAATAAAAGTATTGGAAAGTTTTGGAAAAGATTCAATAGAATAAGGAGGCAAGGAACAATACCATTGTAAGGCCTTGTCATGAAAAGTTCTAGCAAACAACTTGGCTAAAATCCTATGGTCATGAGCATAATCACTACAAAGGATTTGAAATGTTTTAACATGAGTAACAGCTGGGTCTCACTTACCATTGTAATTCTCAGGATGAGGCATATCGGCTTGCTGAGGAATATGAGTCCAAATGATGTCTAGGGATAAAGGACTTCCCATGTCACATGTAGGAATGCTAAACTTGTTTTGAGTTAAGGATGCAAGTTGTTGTAAATATGACACAATTTGAGTCAAACTAATGATTTTTGGATCATTAGAGGAAATAGTAGGCATAGCAACATTAGAGACACTAGGTAAAGTGTATGAAGAAGTAGGAATGGAAGAAACAACTAGAGGAACACTTGGAACCATAGTTGGAAGAGGATTAGAATAAGTAAAAGGAACATTATGGTAAGAATTTTGGGATGTAGAAAGGGATACAGGAGGAACACTCATAGGAAGAGAGGGAATCATCATAGTCACCAAAGGAGGAGTATAGGTAGGAATGCTAGTGACAGGAGGAATCAATCCTAAATCTTGAGCTTCTTGAGCTAAAGGTTTAACATTTGAATGCACAAGATGAGTAATGCCACACAAGAGATTAACACCTTGATCACTATCATGAAGAACTTTCTTAAGAGCCTCTATAGCTTGGATGGAATCTTGATTATGGTTTTTTTGGATAAGCCAATTACCCATTTTATTAAGTTCGGTTGAAAGTTTTTGGACTTGTTCAAGAGGAAATCTTAAAGCATCATCCTCATCATGCGATGAGTGAGAAGATTTTTTCTCCATAGTAGGGTTGGAATAATGAAGAATCAAATTGTCATTTGGGATCCTAAGGAAAGGAGAGGAAGACTCAAGATCAAAGGCACCCATAAGTCTATGACTTCTTCTAACCAGAATATTATAGGTAGGACTAGAGGTAGTAAAGCTCATATACTAATGCAATGCAAATGAACTAAACTAAGAAAACACAAAGCATGAATAAATAATTTTTTTTGTATTTTTGTTTTATATGAGATGCAAACACATAAAATAAATCTAATATATGCAAGATCTAACACCATAAAAGAAAGAGTTGTCTATCACAGGTTCACCAAATTATAAGATATGAAAATGTAATTTATGAAAATAGGGTATTGGAGTCAAAATGTGGTGTATGAAATTGGATGTATGTGTGTTTTGAAAGGGAAATGTAAGATCTACCTCCTAATCCAAATTCCCAAAAGAAAGATCCAAATTGATTAACCACAAGGAAGTGATCAATACACAAACAAATCAATCGATGAAGATTATGAAGAAAGTAGAAAACCTTAAATTATGTTATTGAAAATATGTTTTAGAATCTTAATTGAATTGAAAAAAAATACTAACCTCATCTATGAAATATCTGTAAAATGTTGTTTCCGATGTTTGTGTACAGTTTCAAGGAATTCTACAACCGGCTCTGGGCTAGAAATGCAAAAAGAAAGAAAACCTAGAAACCTTTTTCTTTTTTGAGTGAGGTCATCCTTTACCCAAGATAGGGGTAAGATCTTACCCTGGGGTACAATCTTACCCCAAAAATTCATCCTTGACATGCATTGTTCTGATGGAAATTTTGTTCGCGGATCCCATAAGTTTTCCAAAAAGGGTACTCAGATCTGCACTGATATTCATTGTCCCACACTTGGATCTGCAAGAAAAAGGGTTTTGTTTGATGGATGAGTGGTTTTCCATGGTCAAACCCCAGTTTGGAATCAACCTTGAAATTTAATTGAAATTGTAATATATAAACAAAGCAAATGGAACTATTCACCTTGCTTATGTTGAAATCCTTGTGGAGGATTCAAATCCTTGAATCCACAAGTATGGATGCTAAAAATGAATGTAGATTTGAATGTAGGATGTCTTAAATCAATTTTATTAGATCTTCAATGCTAATCTTGAGTGGATCTTGGAATAGGAAGAAGCTTGGATGAATGTGGATGGAGGGATCTTCAACAAGAGGTCTCCAAAGAGATTGAATCCTTCAATGGCTATCAGTGGATCTCCTTGATGAATTGGATCTTGAATGCTTGAATACTTGAATTCTTGAAGATGAATGAATGCTTGAATGCTTTCCTTCTCCTTCTTTCTTTCTTGACCTCTTGATTGCACTTTCTTGAATTCAATGGTGTGTGGATGATCGATCATGAAAAGTAGATGTGAAAATGAGAGAGGAAGACTTCATTTTATACTAGTCTAGGGCACAAACTTCTAGAGAGGTCGACATAGGAGAATTAAATTCCCATTAAGCCTTAACCCCTAGAAATGGACCTAGATTAAATATAATTTAAGATTTTACCATTTTGAAATCTGAAATAGCCGACCCAGAAGTGAGAAATAAAACTTTCTGAAGCCCGACATCCTGAAACACTCGGAATCTAAAGTTTGGACCTAGGGTCAAGGTCTAGGTCAAATTTGACCTAGGTCAAAGTTGAGGTCATCCTTGAACTTGAAGTCAAAGATCTTAGTTTCTCAGGAAAAGGTACCGGAAAAGAGCTAGAAACAGGTGGAGAGAGAAGCATAACAGGGGGGAAAGCTAGATCCAGTCAAAAACCCACTCAAGGCACTTGACATGACCCCATACCACCTACTCAGAGGGCTAAACTAGTCCTAAATCAAAGTGCTTCCATTTTCCAATGATACAATAGGGAATACCATAAATCCACCCTTTAGCTAGATCTTTCATTTTCATACCTTCATCCTTTTGGGATGTGGAAATCATATTTGGCCTAAGGATTAGATTTTGCTCATTCACTGTATATAGAAAGTGGGGATCTACCATTGATCACCATTTTCTATTATACGATATGATGCATTGACCCTTTGATGGTCTATTGGTATCATTATTATGTGATGTATTGACAATTTTGTTGATTTGATGTACTTCTTACCTTGAAATATCTCATGTGTGAGAAAAAATTGTAAACTTATTTTATACAATATTGTTAACATTAACTTGGATGTTTTTCTTTGCTTTCATAAAATTTGTGTTGCATTGGCTTTGAGTACCTTAGAAAAATTGACAACAATAAAAATAATTGCATATATGACAAGGAAGAAGGATACTCATTTGAGGAGGTTGATGAGGACACATGTGGAAGTGGAAATAAGAAAAATGTACTCATGGGAATGGAAATAAATCCTAAGTAAGGATGTAGAGTGTGTGTACTCCATAAATAGAGAAGAAGATGTTGAAATAGATTTTGAAGAGCTTCATTAGGCTTACAAGGAGATGAATATCTTGGAGAAAAGAGTGATGGAATAAAGATTGTAGATTTTAGAATATTTCAAGATTAAAAAAATATATATATATTAATTTTAGGTTTGAAAGTTTTATTAGAAGAAACTATTGGGAAAATGGATGTAATAGAAGGAAGCCTAAATTTTAGGAAGAAGGAATGTGAAAGGCTAGAGAAAAAAATTGGTATCACTAAGAAAATACTTGAAGAAAGAAAATAGTCAACTGATAACAAATATAAATCATGGAAAGAGTACTAAAATTTTGGATGAGATAATTTGTAGTTAGAGGGAAACACACATTAAGTTTGACATGGAATTTAGTGAAGGATATATTGGTAAGGTCGCTAAGGATGTCATGAATAAATGTATAAAATTTTGAGATAATCTTGGAACTAGAAATTCAAGATTTTATCTATCCAAGATGTTTGAGGACAAAAAGAAAGAGGATGAAGTGTGTATCCACATTTAGGAATAGAAGACAAAACCCAGAAAGATCAATACATATTAATTATTCTTTTTCTGTCTAACTTTTTAATTGCAAACATTATGGACCTTAGGTAGTGAATTATAGAAGGTTTCCTACAATAAAAAATAATTTTGTGAGAAGAAATGTATTTGTACCTTTATGTGATTGCAATATCATATATTACAACTGCAATAGTTTTGGACACGTTGCAAAACATTGTAGAATTAATTTTGTAAAAAAATACAACCCAAATAGAAAGGAGATGACCTTTATTAATCAAACAAAAAATTCTAAGAAGGTGTGGAATACGAAGAAAAGAGGATTAGAATTTGGAAAGGTCAAAATCCCCTATTAAAACATTTCATGATCAATTTAAGGTATATGTTAGACCCAAAGATGAAGACTATATTATTGCATCCAATAGAAAATAATGTGGAATCAAAAAGAAAATTTGATGATTTTGTTGTGAGATTTTACAACACATAAGGAGATTAACTTATTGAAACCAAAGAGGTAGAATGTCTATTCAGAATTAAGGATAAAATTGGCCTTGATATAAAAAGGACAAGTATTCAATAATAATTTTGAGTTATTCTAGAAAAAAATGAGAGAGAGTGAGCTCTCATATATGATGTTCTAAAGAGCACACAGATTCAAGGAGAATATTGAAACCTTACCACTAGAAGACTTGATGTCCTCATGGTGAAGAAAAGTTGGTTAATTCCTTGTGGTATCTTAGATAGGGGAGATAAAGTATCTAAGGGAGAACTAAAGATGCCATTTTCTATTGATGTCAAAGGGGAGGAGAGAGGCCAAAATTCTTGGATCTGATCGAGTGTGTTGTTCTCAGGAGAATTATTTTGTTGTTTTTCCACATATATTTGGTGTTCTTGTGTGTTGATATGTGAATTTTCTTTCTTCTTGCTTAGCTAAACTAATGATAAAGTAAAAATCCTTAGCTTTAATGATTTGAATTTTAGAATGGTTATGATTCTTGGAGAAGTCATTAATGGTAAATAATATTTTTTGACTTGAAATTGGTATATATTGATTTTTTCCCCTCTCACTATATCTATGTTTATATCAGATAGAGATGAAGATGGAGATGGATACATAAGGATATAGAGAGAAAGAAAGGGATAGGTAAAGAAAGAGATGGGAGAGGGATAACTATAAGTGTGTGTGTGTGTGTCTATATATATATATATATATATATATATATATAGAGAGAGAGAGAGAGAGAGAGAGAGAGGTCCAAGAACCTTATTTATCCCACAAATAAGATTTAATATATATTTTTTTACAAAATAAAGATAACAAACAAATTCACTTTAATATTTACATAATTTCAAGTTACAATTTTATATATTCAAGTGCTTATTCCAAGTAATAACACATATACACTAGTAATACATTGGCTTTCATGGGCCACCTTATAATTTAAAAAACAAAACAAAAAACTATAAAGTATAATTAAAAATAATGTCATACACAAATTTAAGTATAAACAATATCCACTAGTCACCATCAACCCATATGGTTATTCACAAGACAAGTATGGTAACATGGCCTAGGCTCTTTTCCGGGTAACCACAAATACATTAAACACTTCTATGGATTTCTTCATGACACAAAGAGTTGTCGACCTTACACAAAGTACCTAGCTAGAAAATAATTGCAGGATGGAAAACTTGGTACAACTTGGTATATATATGCATGCACTTGTAATAATGAAATGTAATATCCTACTATCAAGATATGATAGAGAACCATATCAATAATTTTTCTAGTCTAATCAATCTATTTCAATGAATGTGACTTTAGCCAAAGCACTTTAAAATAAATGGATTTTCTTGAAAAGATGATTATCTTTCTCTGTTTACCTATATTCAACACCCTTTCCTATAAAAATAGCCAAAATACAAATATACACACAAAAAGGAACATCTACATTATTAAATGAAGGCAATTAGATACCATATATATGTAATGCAAGTCAACTTATTACATATGATATCTATCATGATAATTAAAAACTTTCTTCTAAACAAAGTAAATGATATTTCTCAATGTAACTAAGTCTATGTGACTCTTATGCATAATAATCATGAGTGTAATATTGCAACAAAACTCATGTCTAAATAAAAAGAAAAATTTATAATAGAATTAAAGAGGTTTCAATCACAATGAAAATTAAGAAATTTTTTAATAAAGAAGGTATATCACATGTATGTATACGCATATATATATACATATAAATTTGTATGCATACATATGTGTATACATTCCTATCTTAAACTAACAAACACAAACAAGTCAAACATCAGAGATAAAATAAAAATAGGCCTACACAAATAAGAACCCAACTCATTCATTGATACTAAAAATATTTTAAAAAATAATATTCCATATTTCAATCTTGACTCTAAAAAGGGCTAACATTTAGAATAAGCATTTTTTATCATCCAAGTAACTAATTGTGAGTCTCCTTGTTTATATAATTGAATTATTGTAACCATCTTTCTCTTGATATCAAAGATGTATTGGAGGTAAATAAACATACCAAGGTTGAGTTTTACTTACCATTCACTATAAATAATAATAAAATAAGTTGTGATAAAATTGTATTAATATTCTAGCATTAGCCCTTAACTATTATTATTTCCCATAAATGTAGGTTTTCCATGAAAGATAATATGCTAAGCTTCAATATGCTAAGATTTTTCTTGCTAAGGAGTCTTTAATGTTTGGAATATATTTTTTTTCTAAAAGACCATTACACCTATTCTTTTAAAAATAATATACTATTATTATAACAAAGATTCAAGATAATTCTACTATTTCTCTTTTCTTAATGTTTATTTCTTATCTCATCTCAATTATTCCACCATTTTCACTAAAGAATATGTTTTGAGAATTTTTTTAAAAAAAATCATTGTTAATTCTTATTATAGTCTTCTCAAAGTATATTTTTATTCTACTTTCTCAAATGCAGAGGAAAGTGGAGTATTCTCCCTTAAAGACTTCAAGTACTCATTTTTGCATATTCAATCTTTCACTATTGTTACCTTCTGAAAACACCACATACTAAATATCATCACTAGACATCATCACAATATATAAACACTCATTTTTGGACCACTATTTGTCACCACACATTAGCCAACAAGCCAATCCATTAGGTTGGCATCAATGAAAACATTGAGCTCATATTACTAACATAGCAATAATAATATAAATCTCTCAAAAATAACTTCCATTTCATTGGTAGTTATCATAAGCTATGGAGAATTAGTTATACTGGTAGCAACAATAGTCAATTTCTCAGCTATAAAATTTAGTTTTATTGCACCATGACAAGGTGTAGTATCACCCCACATAAAGGTTTACAAAATGTGTAAAAGTTGGTGATAATAAACTTGGTTTGATAGCACTTTAATAATGCAATGCTTTAAGGGCATTTTTAAAAACTTGTTTAGAATGCATACCATTGATATATGAGTAATAACATATCGTTTGGTTTAAATACACATCGAGGTGGTACAAGAAATAAAGTATTTGGTTTTGAATACATAATACATATGTTATAAGGTAAACTTTTTTTTTCAAACAAATCGGCCTCCATAGCTATATTGTGGCTTAGCAATCACTTAAACATTGGCACTTGTATAAGTATGTGCATATGCAACATAATCATTCAATGTAATAAAAATTAATAATTTCCATATCCAAGAGAGTAGATATGTTCCTAACATCAAAGCAATGGTATATAGGTGGAAATACATTGTTACCAACAAGGCATGCAAATTTAATTTTCATTTTCATATTACCAAAAAAAAAGTGATAGTAATTTTTTTAAAACATCATCAATCATTTAGAAACACCCATTATATCATTCAAAAGAAATTATTAAATGAACTACACGGTGTGTGCAATAAGTTCTATCATGTCGATTCTTTATCAAATGGTTAGATTCCTCTCCTCAACCATGTCCCTATATTCAACTCTTACCCGTGTTAGATAACTGAGAGGGGGGGGTGAATCAGTTAAGTCCAGTTATCCTATAGTCCCAAATACTCCTAGATGTATATAAAAAAACTTTCAAATCAAATAATGAACTCGGTAAAATATCAATTGTGCCTTTCTCTTCATATACCAAGATTACCAGTAAATTAAATATTATGTGTACTGATATATCTAGTTATAGTAATGTGTAAAGTAAAATAACAATTCAAAACATCCATATACATATAACACGTAGATTTTTAATATGGAAACCCTGCTAGGGGAAAAACCACCTCAGATTAGTAACTGAAAATAATTCACTCTTCTGAAGTGAGCTCGGTTAAGAGCCAAACATGTTAAAGGTTACAAAACACACTGTGAGGTGTGACCTAGTTAGATGATTTATCACTAATAGTTCTCCCTTGACCAATGATTCACTATGGGGTCAAAAATAAAATAATCAACATTCATTGAATGTCATATTGAAATATAAAGACTGTTAAGTCCCACTTGGTTAAGAGATGTATCTATAAAAATGGTTAAATTGATACAGTAATGATCCAATTCAAATAAAACTTTGATTTGCAGATTTGAAAATCTATTCTAAGCTCAAAAATACCTCTCATCAATAATCAATTCAATATCTCTATTTCCTCCAACTATGCTATGCTCAGTAATTGCTTTCTCGGATGCTTGGTGTTGTCTCCAAATTTTATTGGTTCTATCTCTTAACCAGTTTGATCAGAGTTGCATGAAAATAAACTTTTTCATGCAAACTCTCCTGTAGAACTCTCAATAATGAATCTCATGTCTCTTTATATAGACATCATAAACCTTTTTCTTTCCATCCATATATTTTGTCTCTTAATCTTCACCGTAGATTTTTTTCTCTTTAACCTTCCTTAGTAGTTGTGTTAATAACACGTTTCATTCTCCTTCATCTGATCATCCTTGAATTTTGTGAGCCATTTGATCATCATAACAAATATTATCATTTACATCATAATCATAAACAATTATCGAACTCATCACCTTTAGTCATCTATCACAAAACTCCATTTATTTCTTTCACTCAAACAATACAATAATATGTCAGTGATAACTATCTCGGTTAACACTATACTGGGTATACGCTACACTTGCTTAGTGTATACTGAATTCTTCATTTACCGACCACATAAACTTATTCAATCTTGATCTTCAATACATAATAGAATCCTGTAATACAATCAAGTCATTAACATAATGCCATAGACTCATCAATAAGCTACCCAATGTGTACCATATCTATATCTTTCTCATCCATCTCATCTTTATGTAGATATCTCATTCCTTTACCATTTTTCCTTCTTAAGATGTTTGTAACCATCATGATAAGTACAATCAAAACTAGTTCAAATCAATGACAATACATTAATTGATTCAATGTCTTACATACACTTAGTAGTTCAGTGATCATCAATCACTCTGTTTCAATTATCCATTCCATTGTCAAACTTTCCTTCAAGATATTCAATCAGTTGTAGTCTATCAATCTCTCCCTTTGACATTAATGGAAACACAATATGAAATATGTCATAGAATACCAAACATCTATTCTAGAACTCTGTAAGAAAATTTTGTAACTTAGTAAGCTCTCCCTAGCTTGTTCATTTAATATGTTTAATCGCTACACAACATTAATACTCCTTGCAGTCTCTCCCTACATATTTGATCTTCTCTACCTGTGTGTATTTTATTCTTTCTCTTTAGATAAATATTTCATTGATTCTTCTCTCCCTTTGACAACAATGCCAAAAAGAATAAATAAATCTTCAATAGCCAAAATATTATCTCTGGTGTTCATTTTAGATCAAGTACCTTTCATGTACCGATATGCAATTTTGGTTTTTTTTTCATCTTCAGCTTTCACAACCTTAGGAAACCTAAAGTGTGAACATCATGCATCAACATCATTTGATATTTTTATAAATTATAGGTTGATGCAATGCCCTGATCACCTTAGTGACTAATAGATAGGGGATGGACCCCTAGTCTAGTCCTCAAGTACTCAAATGTATCCTTAGGTAAGGGTTTAGTGAATATATTAGCAAGTTGCTCTTGTGATTTCACATACTCTAGTTTCACTTTCTTTTCATGTACTTTTTCCCTCAAGTAGTGATACTTTATAGATATATTCTTTGTCTTTGCATGCATCACCAGATTTTCAAAAATGTTTATTGCACTAGTGTTATCACAATATATTATCACTGGCTCAGTGATCTCTTCATTCATGCCTTCCAAAATTTGATTTATCCATGCAGTGTTCAAACAATTAGAAACAAAAAAAATATATTATGCTTATGCATTGGACTAAGAAATGCATCATTATTTCTTACTTATCCAACTAACTAGTCTTTCTCCCAAAAATAATGCTCCACCAATAGTGCTCTTTCTATCATTAATGTTTCTAGCCCAATCTACATCTATGTAAACTTTCAATTCAAAATTGCCTTCTTTCTTGTACCACAAGCCATAGTTTTCAGTGTTCTTCAAGTATCTCAAAATTCTTTTTACAACAGTCATACATGATTCTTTAGGATTAGAAAAAAATCTTTCTATAATTCCAACTGCATGTGCAATATATGGTCTACTATGCACAACATACATCGACTTACCAATCATTGTTCTGTATAGTGTTAGATTTACCTTGGTTGACTGGTCATCCTTTGTTAATTTTCATCTAGTGACCATAGGTGTATCAAATGGTTTTGAATCCTCCATACCAAAGGTCTTCAATACTTATTTTATGTACATTAATTGTATAATATATATGCCTTCACTTTGTTGTAAAATTTGCAAGCCAAGAAAGAATTTAATCTCTCCAAACATTGACATTTCAAATTCTTTTCTCATTTCATCAGCAAATGATTTGCATAGATTATCATGTCCTCCAAATATGATATCATCAAAACAAATTTTAGCATTTGGAATCTTATCATCAGTTTCACCTTTCAACTATAAATTATTGTTGTCACTTGTTCTAACAAATCCAATGCTAATAAGGTAGGAATTGAGTCTTTCATATCATTCTCTCGGTGCTTGTTTCAATCCATATAGTGCTTTGTGCAACTTACAGACCATGTTCTTAGGATTATGATAAACAAAACCTTCAAGTTGTTCAATGTATACCTCTTCTTCAAGTATCCCATTCAAAAATGCAAATTTAACATCCATCTGATAAGCTTCAAATCCTTTGTAAGAAACATAAGCTAGCAATATTCTAACTCCTTCAAGTCTAGAAATTGGTGCAAAAGTCTCACCATAGTCAATACCTTCTTCTTGTGCATACCCTTTGCATACAAGTCTTGCCTTATTCCTAGTGACATCTCCATTTTCATTCAACTTGTTTCTGAATATCCATTTGGTTCCAATTACATTCTTATCATTCAGTCTTGGTACCAATGTCCATGTTTTTTTTTGTTTTTTTGTATCTGCCCAGTTTCTTCATACATAGCTTTAATTCATTCATCATTTTCAATTGCATCTCTAACAATTTTAGGTTCAAATTCACAAACTAAGCATGTGTTGTTTCTCAACTTACTTCATGTCATCATGTCATCTTTCTTGTGTCCAATAATCTAATTCTATGGATGATGCTTCCTTACGTATCTTTCAAGTACAGGTTCAGTTCTCTATTCTTCATTGTGTTCTCCACTCGGTGTAGGATTATTATCTTCATTGGTAATAGTTTATTGATTCTTGGTCTGTATAGGTTGATGCTCAGTAGTATTACCCTGATGCTTGGTAACACCAATTGGTTGCTCAGGTCGACTGTCAAGTTGCTCAATGTAAGTAAATCTACTATAATCTTCCAGTTCCTTTTTGCTTTCTTCATCATTCTTCTCAGAAAATTCATCAAATCTCATATTTGCACTTTCAATCATCTTGTTAGTAGCCTTATTCAAACATTTGTAAGTTTTTCTCTTAGTAGTATATCCTAATAATATTCCTTCATCACCTTCTGAATCAAATTTCCCATTTCTAATATCTTTCAAAATGTAACATCTACTTCCAAATATTCTGAAATAATTTACATTAGATGTGGAACCATACCATAATTCATAGGGTGTCTTGTTTGAATCTTTCTTCAATTGAACTCGGTTTAATATGTAAATGACAGTAATAAAATATTCTCTCTAGTATATCTTTGCAATATCCTTTTTTATCATTAGTGTTCTAGCACAAGAAACAATAGATCTATTCCTCCTTTCAGCAATCCCATTTTGTTGGGGTGTCCTCAGTGCAGAAACATGTCTCTTAATTCCAGGCTCATTACAAAAATTAGTGAACTCATCAGAAATAAACTCACCACTTCGATTTGATCTAAAGAATTTTAGTTCTTTATGACTTTCTTTTTCCACTTTATATTTAAACCATTTAAACATCTTCAAATCTTCAAATTTTTCTTTCAAGAATATGAGAGTCATCATTCTAAAGTAGTCATCAAGAAACAAGATAAAGTATATGTCTCCATAATAACTTTGAGTTCCCAAAGGACCACACAAGTGTTAGGAATGAATGTTGAATATATCCTATGGGAGTATTAGCAGCCATTTTGTAGTAGTTGTTGTTGCATTCATGATTGTGATTGTCATTGATGTCAACACAGTGATCTACTAAAGATTAGTAGAGGAGTAGATAGTGTTTGGATTAGCGCACATGGGATATTAGATATCAAGCTATGTGATGTTGAGGACTTACTCTATGATGTGTTATATGTTCATGGTTAAGAGTGCAGACAGTAATTCATTTATTCATAGAAGTTATGAGCATTTCAGTGGAAGCAGTATTCTGACAGCGTTCTTGAGTAGTAGTTTGTGGTAATCAGATGATATCTCCTAATCAGGATGGAATTTTATTATGTGTAGTTAGAGAGAAGTTGAAGACATGTTGATAGTGATGTGGATGATAGCACAAACTTTGAGGTCACATGAGTGAAGAGTTATTCTAATTGGAAGCTGATAGTTTTGTGTAATTTTTATGTAGTGTGTGGAAACTTTTATTTTGTAATTTGGTTGCCAACTCATTTGTAATTACTTGAGTTTGGTATAAAGGAAGGAATGTTTTCCTTGTTGTAATATGAGAAAATGTGAAGTAATGAAAGAGTGAATGAAATTGTGAAAGTGAATTTATGGAAAGAGGATATGCAAGGTACAAAGATCTAAAATTGAGATCTGGTGTAGCAGTGAGTGCGGTTTGGCACAGTCAGAGAAGAGGTAACATATTGTTGAGATCTATAATAATTTGATATTATTCTATTGAATAATCTAGAGATTAGTTGGATAGTGTGTTCAGTGATCTTGCCATCGAAGTTGTTTGGGTAGTGGGTCCTTCTGTCTTCCATAACTCCTAACAGAGTTAGAATCTTTTAACAGGGATTCATATGTACTGAATGTATTTCATAAGACTCCTAACAGAGTCCATCCTTTCATAAGGAATACTCATATTAGTGCATCTTTTGTGGGCATCATTCCCACCTAGGTTTACTCTTTGATCAAGAGGTTACCTATTCAACATATCTTGTGTCATTGTGTTATTATGCATGAATATATTTCTATGGTTGATGGTTACATTGCTTATATGGTTAAAATCTATTGAAGTTGATAAAGGTTATAATTTTTTGATAACTGATTCACCCCCCCCCCCCCTCTCAGTTATCTTGGTGGAATTTTCTTTCTAACAATTGGTATCAAAGCAATAGGTCCTTGAAAGAAAATTTTAACAGCTTAAGGAGATCCATGGTGAATTTCAGGAAAGAAAGCCCTAAGTTTGGTGGAGTAAATTTTGACAGCTGGAAAGAAAAGATGAAGACACATCTACTATGTTTAGGACCAGGTTATTGGTTGATTACTAAGAATGAGAAGACTATCATTGATGAGGATAATATTGAAACATGTACTAATGATGAAAGAGATCTATTCATGTGTAACATACTTGCCAAAGAAGCACTTTTGTCAGCCCTTTTGGAGAATGAGTACAGTCAAGTAAAATATTTGAAATCATCTCATGAAATTTGGTTAGCTTTATAGTCTACTTTTGAAGGTGATGAACATGCAAAGAAAGTTAGATTACATAATTGGATATGTGCATTTGAAGATATAAGAATGATGGAAGATGAATCTGTTAGAAGATATATTGGTAGAATGTCAGAGATTATTGTAGGTATAAAATCTTGTGGAGGAACAAAGACAGAGAATGAAGTGATATGGAAAATTCTGAGGACATTGACTCCTACATTTAAGTAGACAACACAGATGATTGAACAAGTTATACCTTGCACTATGAACTTTACAAGAGAGACTCTTCTTGGAAGATTGGAAGTAACATAAATGAACCTGAGGTTATCAGTAAACTTACCTAGAATGGAGATAGCATTTAGTGCTCTTAGTGTTCACCCTACTTTGTCAAGAAGCATTAGTGTGAGAGGAGATTATGCTGGTAGCAATAGATCTAGAAATGAAGAAGACGGGAAGATTGAAGAAGGTATTGCCTTTCTTGTGAAGAGAGAACGAGATTGTAAGAAAAATTTTAAATGTTGGACATGTCAAGGATATGGTCATTTTGCATCTAAATGTCCTAAGAGATTTAAGAAGTACAAAAAAAATTTTAAGCCTAGAAGATCTAAGGAATGTTATTATGCTAATGATGAAGAACTTGAAGCTAGTATAGAGAGAACCTTAAGTGAAAGTGATACTGAGAATAATGATGATATAGGATTTGTAGCAATTAAAGAAGAAAATCCTGAAATAGAGGTTAAGGAAGAAAAAGCTCTAGTTTTTCAAGTTGAAAAGAAAGCTGATTGGATTATAGATAGTGGTTGTTCACATCATATGACTGGAGACATGAAAAAGTTCATAAAGTTTAAAAATTATGATGGAAGAGTTGATAGAGTTGGAAACAATGCACCTTGTTTGATTAAAGGTATAGGATCTATTACTCTTGGTGGAAAGACTAATACTAATTATGTTTACTTTGTTGATGGTTTTAAACATAATCTTTTGAGTGTTGGACAATTAGTTGACAAGGGATATCAAGTTTGGTTTGCTGAGAAAACTTGTGTGATAAAAGACAAAGATGGAAATTTGATTGGTACTGGATCTAGAACTAGAGGTAATGTATTTCAATTGAATCCTACTGGGATGACATGCTTGATTACTAAGATTGATGATAGTTAGCTATGACACATAAGATTTTGTCATATAAATTTTGATAAAATTGTGAAAGTGAGTACTACACTTGTGGTAAGAGATTTGCCTAGGATTATGAAGCCTACTAACATGATGTGCAAGGAATGTGTGATGGCTAAACAGAAGAGAAGCTCCTTTCCCAGTAAGAAGTTTACATCAGTAGAGAAGTTGGAGATTGTTCATACAGACTTGAGTGGTCCTACAAGGACTAGAGAATTATATGGAGAAAGGTATTTTATGATTCTTGTTGATGATTTTACAAGAATGATGTGGATTGCATTTCTTAAAGAAAAATTTGAAGCATTTGATAAGTTTAAGGTCATTAAGAATAAAGTTGAGAATGAATCTGGAATGAAGATTAAATGTTTGAGATCAGATAGAGGTGGAGAATTTACTTCTAGATAATTTAACACCTTTTGTGAAGTTGATAGTATTAAGAGACAATTTTCAGCCCCTAGGACACTTGAACAAAATGGTATTGCAGGAAGAAGAAATAGATCAGTGACTGAAGCAACAAGAGCTATGTTATTTGAGAATGACTTAGAAAAGATATTCTAGAGAGAATCAGTGAACACAATAGTGTATACAATGAATAGAGTACAAATCAGAGAAAACATAGGCAAGACACCCTATGAACTATGGTTTGGACATGCACCCTCAGTTAAGTATTTTAGAATTTTTGGAAGAAAATGTTATATAAAGAGAGATGATGACATTGGAAAGTTTGATCCTAGAAGTGATGAAGGTATATTTCTTGGATATTCTTTGAAAATAAAATCTTATAGATGTTACAATAAGAGAACCAAGACTATTGTTGAGAGCACAAATGTTAAAGTTGATGAAAAGTTCAAAATTCAGGAAAGAATGCTTGATTATGAATCAGATGAAGGAACTCATCCTAGATCTAACATTGAGACTACTGAATTATTCTATGAAATTGACAGTGATTTGTTGAATGAAAGCCATAGTGAGGTAATTGAAGAAATGACACCTGAAGTGAGATCTGAGAAAGTGACACCTAACAAGAATTTATCAAGGAATCATCCTGTTGAGTAGATTATTGGAAGCATAGAAAGAGGAGTTCAGACTTGAAATAAGGTACAAAAAAAATTATGTTTGATTTCTCAAATTGAACCTAAATCTACTAGTGAAGCTTGTGCAGATGAACATTGGATTAAAGCTATGAAAGAAGAACTAGATCAGATTGAAAAGAACAAGACATGGGAATTGGTCCCTAAACCTAAAGATAAGAATGTTATAGGAGCAAAATGGGTATTCAGAAACAAGATGAATGAACAAGGAGAAGTAGTAAGGAAAAAAGAAAGATTGGTATGTAAAGGATACTCACAGCAAGAAGGAATTGACTATGAAGAAACTTTCACACCAGTAGCAAGAATTGAAGTAGTAAGAATGTTTTTGGCTTATGTAGCTTTTAAGAAGTTCAAAGTGTATCAGATGGATGTGAAGTCAGCATTTTTGAATGGAGAGTTGGAAGAAGTCTACATTGAGCATCCTGAAGGCTTTCCTTTAACTCAAGAAGGAGACATGGTATGTATACTGAAGAAATCTTTATATAGACTAAAGCAAGCACCTAGAACTTGGTATGCAAGATTGGACAAGTATTTGATAAAATTAGGATTTATAAGGAATAGCTAATAGAAACCTGTACACAAAAGAAATTGAAAATGGTTTTTTGATTGTAGTTATTTTTGTTGATGATATCATTTTTGGAGGAGAAGATGAAGCCAGTGATAAATTTGCAGATGAAATGAAGACTGAATTTGAAATGAGTATGATTGGTGAAATGAAATATTTTTTGGGATTCTAGATAATACTGAACAATGATAGTATCTTTGTAAGTCAGAGAAATTACTTGAATTATTTGTTAAAGAGATTTGGAATGGAGAATTGTAAACTAGTTGGAACACCTATGGTAACTGGACATAAGTTATCTAGCACAGATGAGACTCCTGCAGTGGAACAGAAGAATTAAAGATTTATGATTGGAGGATTGTAGTAATTGACACATACAAGACCTGATATAGCACATTCAGTTGGAATTGTAGCAAGATTCCAAGCTGAACCTAGAGAATCACATTATCCAGCAGTGAAGAGGATACTGAGATATTTAAGAGGCACAATTGAGTATGGATTGTGGTATGAAAAATCTGATGATTTTACCCTATGTGCATATACAGATGCTGATTGGGGAGGTAGTTTTGATGATAAAAAGAGCACTAGTAGTGGAGCATTTTTCCTTGGAGGAAGATTGGTTTCTTGGCTAAGCAAGAAGCATAATTGTATTTCACAAAACACAATAGAAGAAGAGTATGTAGCAGCAAAAAACAATTGTAACCAGATAATTTGGATGAAGCAGATGTTGAAGGATATTGGAATAAATTTTTTGAGCCTGTTGTTATACATTGTGACAACACCAATATAGTTAGTATGTCTAAGAACCCTATATTACATTCTAAGACAAAGCATATAGAGATAAAGTATCATGTAGTAAGAGAGAAATTTGTTGAGAAAGAAGTCAGACTTGAATACATAAGCACAAAGGAGTAGATTGCAGACATATTTACAAAACCTTTGCCTAAGGATACATTTGAGCATCTGAGAGGTATGCTTGGGGTTATGCCCTAGCCTACTTTTAAGAAGTGATGCATATTGTTGCATCCATCCAATGGCATATGAGCCCTATCTTTCTTCTGGACTAGATGTTGGTACTTCCTCTATGGGGGAGTATATGTATCTGAGCTGAGTCATGAGGACTCTAGTGAATGTATTTTCTGAACAATGTCTTTTGACATTAGAGTTGTTGTTGACATAATGATGAAATTTATATCATTGATATCAATGTGGGAGAAGTGTACATGAAAAACCATTTGTACCATTTGTTGGAGAGAACTGAATAGGAAAATGAAGCAAGATTTGATTGATGAAGAGGACTTGAAGTATTTTTCAGAGCAGCAGTGTTGCAGTGTTGGATTTATGGAACATTGGATGTTTTTCATCTATGTTGCCATCAATGCCAATGGGGGAGATTGTTAGGAATGAATGCTGAATATATCCTATGGGAGTATTAGTAGCCATTTTGTAGTAGTTTTTGTTGCATTCATGACTGTGATTGTCATTGATGTCAACACATTGATCTACTAAAGATTAGCAGAGGAGTAGACAGTGTTTGGATTAGCGCACGTGGGATATTAGAGATCAAGCTATGCAATGTTGAGGACTTACTCTATGATGTGTTATATGTTCATGGTTAAGAGCACAGATAGTAATTCATTTATTCATAGAAGTTATGAGCATTTTAGTGGAAGCAATATTTAGGCAGTGTTCTTGAGTAGTAGTTTGTGGTAATCGGATGATATCTCCTAATTGGGATGGAATATCGTTATGTGCAGTTAGAGAGAATTTGAAGACATGTTGATAGTGATGTGGATGACAATGCAAACTTTGAGGTCACACGAGTGAAGAGTTATTCTAATTGGAAGCTGACAATTTTGTGTAATTTTTGTGTAGCGTGTGGAAACTTTTATTTTGTAATTTGGTTGCCGACTCATTTGTAATTACTTGAGTTTGGTATAAAGGAAGGAATGTTTTCCTTATTTTAATATGAAAAAATGTGAAGTAATGAAAGAGTGAATGAAATTGTGAAAGAGAATTTGTGGAAAGAGGATATGTGAGGTGTAGAGATCTGAAATTGAGATCTGGTGTAGCAGTGAGTGTGGTTTGGCACATTCAGAGAAGAGGTAACATATTTTTGAGATCAATAATATTTTGATATTATTCTATTGAATAATCTAGAGATCAGTTGGACAGTGTGTTCAGTGATCTTGCCATCGAAGCTGTTTAGGTAGTGGGTCCTTTTGTCTTCCATAACTCCTAACAAAGTTAGAATATTTTAATAGGGATTCAAAATCTCCTAACATGGATTCATATGTACTAAATGTATTTCATAAGAGTCCTAATAGAGTCCATCCTTTCACAAGGAATACTCATATTAGTGCATCTTTTGTGGGCATCATTCCCACCTTGGTTTACTCTTTGATCAAGAGGTTCCCTAGTCAACATATCTTGTGTCATTGTGTTATTATGCATGAATATCTTTCTATGGTTGTTGGTTACATTGCTTATATGGTTAAAATCTATTAAAGTTGATAAAGATTATAATTGTCTGATAACTAATTCACCCCCCCCCCCCTCAGTTATCTTGGTGGACTTTACTTTCTAACAACAAGTCAGTATGAACCAACTCTAAGATAACATTAGATGCATAGTTTTTTCTCCTAAAACTAGATTTTGACATTTTTCCCATTTGACATTGTTTGGACATGACATGGTCAAGTTTAGATAAGCTCAGTAAACCTCTAACTCTCATTTTCTTACTGATCTTAACCATGTTATCAAAATTCACATGACATAACCTTTTGTGCCATAACCACACATCTTCAATTCTAACCATTAAACAAGAAGTTTCAAAATTATCAAGATAAAATAGATTACCTTTAGATTGTTCACCAGTACTGACCAACTTTCCAATCTCATCATAGATTTTCACCTTTCTATTCTCAAATAAAAATTGGTGTCCTGTGTTATTCAACTATGCTACACTCAAGAGATTATAATTAAGTCCCTTCACCCAATATCCATTCTCGCATCTGATCTTATTGTTCAACAATATACACCCTTTTCCCTTTACTAGACAAGGTGTATTATTTCCCATTTTAACAGATCCTGTTAATATGATTTAGAACAATAGAGAGGGGGGGGGGGGTGAATCAGTTGTTCTCAGGTCCTGATGTATAAAATAATCTCAAAAACTTATCCTTAAATCAGATCCAAAACCAAAACAAACATGGTCATCACTGATTCAATAATAGAAACATATAACAATGCAGTCCACTACCTAGCTGTAACTTAACTTGCAAAACATAGTAATGTTCAGATCTAAACATTCACACAAGTATAAACACCAAGATTTATAGTGGAAACCCAATCTTGGGAAAAACCACTTTGTAACATGCTACTATTATTTTCACTCTTCTAAAGTGAGCTCGGTAAAAAGCCAACCCAGTTAAAGGTTACAATACACACTGTCAGGTGTGACCCGATTAAAGGATTTCAATCACCCTGTTAAAAGTGAGCCTAGTCATAGGACTTACATACACTCTATTAGAATGCAACCTTGTTCAAAGGATTTAACATATGACTATTAGGTCAACCTCTGATAAAAGGATTTTGACTGTTACAATGGTTAGAAAGTAGTAGTAGTATTATCTAAAAAATATACAACTCACTTTGCAAATATCAGATCTGATTCCATACACTAATTCTAGTTTACTAACTTTGAAACTTTTCCATTTCCATCTCTGATCTGCTTGGAACTTTTCTTCAAGAAATCACCACACTTCTCCTTCAGCCTTTTCTGCTTATTCAGTCAATAAAACTTTCTTCGTCTAGCATTCTTTGTTCACCATGTACATGCATATCACAATGCTTAGGTTCTTTTATATTTTCCTCAATTAGGTTAACTCATCTTTTGCCGCTCAATCTCAATCATAGATCTTAGGGTTAGGTCAGATTCATTGAATCTACCCGCTTCATATTCTTTGGCTCCTTTTATAGAATCATCTCAAATCTCATAAAGATTTACAATAAAACATTTTACAATGCATTTAATGCTTCCAAACAATCAATAAATAAAGTCAACACATTTTACATAATCCAAGAATTCAACAATGTCAGATCCAAAATTAAATTCTCTTCAAATATAAAATTGTTGATGCTCGGTCAATACTGTGATTGTTCACTCGGTCTTCATGTAGAAAGCTCGGTCATTACTAAAACTATTTCCTCAGCTTACACTATCTTCCTCGACAATTTACTGATGTTCAATTGACACTAGAATTTCTCTCGGCATCTACTAACTTGGTCGACACTACCATCACTCAGCTTAAACATGATTTTTCCATTCTTTGCTCGATTAAGCCTACCAATTTAGTCTTCAGTCTTACTAAGATAAACAATACATTATCTCATCATTGTGCAACATAGTCAAGTACACTTTGTAGTATCAAGATAACTAAACCTTTCCCTAGGTGCTATTGTTACCAACCTTGCTTAGCCCCTTAGCAACACTCAAATAGATATAGTACTTTCCTAAGTAGCAACAATCTTACTAGTTAAGGTTTGACATCAATGACAATACAATAATCATTTCAATTCATTTTCCAATAGATCCACCATTATAATGTTCAATGTATTTAAATTTTTCTTCATCACCATTCATATGATGTTTAAAAACATTATTAATGATCCAAGTATCATTATTGATAACTTTAGAAATAAGTGTTGTTTCAACGTACCTTTCTTCTTCTTCTGAATCTTCTTTAAAATCTATGAATACCACCTCAATGTCTTCATCAGTTTCAGTGTTAGTGTCATCATCATCTTCTTCAATAAGGTAACATGCCTTCTTTCCTTTGTCTTTGTAATCTCAGTTACTTCTTCTCTCATACTATTGGCTGCCTTTGTATTCTCAGTTATCTCTTCTATCAAACTTCCTTTCACTAAATCTTCCATTATTTGTATCATCTTCTTTCATGTTAGGACATCTAGCTATGATATGGCCAATCTCTTTACAGTTAAAGCATACCAAGGTTAATTTTCATCTATATCTTCCTTTACCTTTCTGCAGTCTTCTAGTCATTAATGCTTCAATCTCATCAAGTTCATCGTCATCACTTTCACTATCAATCTCATTTTTTATTGTGTGTTTGCTACTTCATTTACCAATATTAAGAGATGACATAAATGCAAATTCAATAGTAGGAACCAAACTATTATCAAAGTTATTCAACTCATATGCAATCAATCTACCAATTAGACTATCAAGTGTAATATGATTACCTAGAGTTGATCTCATCTCATGAATTGTAGAAAATCAAATAGCATAATTAGGTGTCAATGCTTTGAGAATTTTACTTACAACAGTTTCTTCTTCAATAATACCTCTTGCTCCTCAGATAACATTCACAATCTCCTTGACTCAGTTTCTATACTGTGATATGTTCTCTCCTTCTTTCATTTTCATGTAATCAAACTTTCCTCTAAAATTTTCAGCTTTATCCCTCAGCACATTCACATCTCCTCCATGAACTAGTGCAAGCTTGTCCCACATTTGTTTAGCAAAAGTACATGTCTTGACATCTTCAAATTTGGCATCTGATAAGGAAACAACAAGATTTGTTATTATATTATTGTGTTCATGTCTTTCTCTCATCTGATCAACAGTTAAAGGTCTAGTACGCAAGATGAATTCTTTATCCAAATATTATATTGTAGATTCTCTAATTCCTGATAGATACAATCTCATTCTACTTTTCCTATTGGAGATTTTCCAGTAGGTCAGTATTGACTGTATGTTTTTCATTAATGACAACATATGGAAAGTAGCATGCATGAAAGTCTTATGTAGTAAGCCTTCAATATATGATGCATGGACATGATATCAGTATGATATCATGGGCACAAAGGTTAACTGTAAGTACAGACAGTTATATAGTAGCTTGTGTCAATAGTGTTCCTGACAGAGTTACAGGTAGTGTTCTGTGTATGGTTGTCTGTACAGTTGTCTTATAGGCATGCGCCCTAGGATATATGTTGAAGACATGTTAGTGATGTTTCAATTATGAACACATAGTCTAATGATGAACACAAGTGAAGTTATGCAGTCGCTATTCACCAGTAGCAGTTTCCTGTGTTTGTTCAGAAGAGCTGACAAAGATTTTATTGTTTCTTGAGTTGTGCCTATCTTGAGGATATGCGCCCTTGGAGTTCAGCTTGGAGAAGTGTTATTGATGTTTGGTTAAGAGTGCATAAGTTAATTCAGCTTGTAGAGAAAGTTCTAGTTGTTTTGGTAGAGCTGACAGTGTGTGGCGTGCATCTACAATTATTTTATTAGATAGGTCTCAGAATGAGTTGCATGCATAATAGAGCTGGCAGAATGTTTGTTGGAGTTTATTATGGTTTCTCTAATATGATTTCAAGGTGGTTCTAATAGGCCGACTTGATTATATCATTTGGAGGAAAGATATTTATAGGCAGTCATTTGTGATTGCTTGAGTGTGGTTCATGGTTGATTAAGTAGAGTAGAGCAGAGTGTGCAAAGTGTTGAACCATCAGAAGAAGGTCTATGTGACCAAGTAGAGAATGTGTGCTATTCATTGGAACTAATCCAAAAAGTAGGTCAAAGTGCAGTTCACCAAGATCTAGATATAGTGTGTATTTGTTATTCAGAAGGTTGTAGCCTTCACCCATTTGAGTAGTGAGCTCTTAGATAGTGCGTCCTCTCCCCTAACAAGGAAAATTGTAAAAGACTCCTGACAGGGTTCAACCCTTAACTAGGCCTACTATACTTAATATATTGCAAAGCTACTCCTAACAAGGTAAAGGATCTTCTAGCAAGGATCATTATACACTAGTATATAATATTAGTGGGTATCAAGTCCCACTGGGGTTTTTACCTATTTGGGTTTCCCTGTAACTAAAATATTGGTGTTGTGTTCAAGTGTTCTTTCATTGTGTTTATGCTTTATGTTTAAGTATACTTAATTGGATAAAGAATTGAAACTTGTAGATAACTGATTCACCCCCCCCTCTCAGTTATCTCTTGGGACTATTCCTAACATAGAAGATCACTGTTGGCTCTTCTGAATAGCGACTGTATAACTTCACTTGTGTTCATCATTAGACTATGCATTCATAACTAAAACATCACTAACATGTCTTCAACATATATCCTAGGGCACATGCCCATAAAACAATTGTACAGACAACCATACACAAAACACTGCTTGTAACTTTGTCAAGAACACTGCTGACACAAGCTGCTATATAACTATCTATACTTACAATTAACCTCAAGAAACAATAAAATCTCTATCGGCTCTTCTGAACAAACACAAGAAACTACTACTGGTGAATAGAGACTACATAACTTCACTTACATTCATCATTAGACTATGCGTTCATAACTGAAACATCACTAACATGTCTTCAACATATATCCTAGGGTGCATGCCCATAAGACAACTATACGGACAACCATACATAGAACACTACTTGTAACTCTATCAAGAACACTACTGACACAAGCTGCTATATAATTGTCTGTACTTACATTTAACCTCTGCACCCATGATATCATGCTGATATCATGTCCATGCATCATATACTGAAGGCTTATTGCATAAGACTTTCATGCATGCTACTTTCCATATGTTGTCATCAATGACAAACATACAGTCAATACTAGCTTGATGGCAAATCTCCAACAATCTACCCCTTTGGCATTGATGGCAACATGTGAAATGAAAAACCACCATCAACCCAAATGAACATTTCTTTTATAACATTCTCCATTTCCTCTTCAAAACTTCCCCAAAGATGAATTCTTTATCCAAATAGTATATTGTAGATTCTCTAATTCCTAATAGACACAATCTCATTCTACTTTTCCATGTCGAGAAGTTGTCTTTGTTCAGCTTTGGCACCTCTCTCTTATACATCTTGTGATATTTAGCTTAAGTCCTTCAAACTTTCCTTCCAAAAACTCTATGCTCTTATACCAATTGTTAGATAACTGAGAGGGGGGGGGGGGGGGGGGGGGGGGGTAAATCAGTTAAGTCTAGTTATCCTACCATCCAAAATAATCCTATATAAATATAAAAAAACTTTCAAATCAAATAATCAACTCGGTAAAATATCAATTGTGCCTTCCTCTTCATATACCGATTACTAGTAAATTAAATAAGGTGTTAACTGATCTATCAAGTTATAATAATGTGTAACGTAAAATAATAATTCAACACATCCATACACATATAACACATATTTTTAATGTGGAAACCTTGTTAGGGGAAAAACCACCTGGGATTGGTAACCCAAAATAATTCACTCTTCTGAAGTGAGCTCGGTTAAGAGCCAACCCTGTTAAATGTTACAAAACACACTGTGAGGTGCAACTTGGTTAGAGGATTTATTACTAACAATTCTCCCTTGACCAATCATTCACTATGGGTTCAAAAAGAAAACAATTAACATTCATTAAATGTCATATTGAAATATAAAGACTATTAAGTCCCACTCGGTTAAGAGATTTATCTGTAACAATGGTTAAATTGATACAATAATGATATGATTCAAATACAACTTTGATTTGCATATTTTCAAATCTATACTAAGCTCAAAAATACCTCTAATCAATAATCAATTCAATATCTCCATTTCCTCCAACTATGTTCTGCTCAGTAATTGCTTTCTCTGATGCTCGATGTTGTTTGCAGATTTGCTCAGTTCTGTCTTCAACCAATTTGATCAATGTTGCATGAAAATAATACTTTTCATGTGAATTCTCCTGTAGCAGACTCAATAATGAATCTCATGTCTCTTTATATAAACATCATAAACCATTTTCTTTCCATCCATAGATTTTGTGTCTTAATCTTCACCATATATTTTGCCTCTTTAACCTTTCTCGACAGTTGTGTTAATAACACATTTCATTCTCCTTCATCCGATCATCCTTGAATTTTATCAGTCGCTTGATCATCATAACAAACATTATCATTTACCTCAGAATCATAAACAATTGTCCAACTCATCATCTTTAGTTGGTTGTCACAAAACTCTATTTATTTCTTTCACTCGATCAATACCAGAATGCGTCGGTGATAACTAGCTCGGTTAATAGTAAACTTGGTATACACTACACTTGTTCAGTGTATATTGAATTCTTGATTTACCGACCACATAAGATTTTTCAATCTTGATCTTTAATACATAATAGAATCATGTAATACAATTAAGTCATTAACATAATGCCATAGACTCATCAATAAGTTACCCAATGTATACCATATCCATATCTTTCTCATCCATCTCATCTTTATGTAGATATCTCATTCCTTTACCATTTTTCCTTCTTAAGATGTTTGTAACCATCATGATAAGTACAGTGAAAACTAGTTGACATCAATGACAATACATTAACTAATTTAATGTCTTACATACAATTTAGTAGCTCGGTTATCATCAATCACTATCTTTCAATTATACATTCCATTGTCAAAGTTTCCTTGAAGGTATTCAATCAGTTGTAGTTTATCAATCTGCACTCAGTCACACATCGATAGGTCAACCTAAAACCATGGTTGAAGCATAATGGAATACATTTGGTGACCTCATAATTAATTAACTAATTACGTCATAAATCAATAATCAAGAGATAACAAGCCAATAATATATTCTAATTTATTTCATTATTAACAAAAGTATAAAATTGGATGTGAAATAGATAGATATAAAAAAAAGAGGGAGAGGGACAGGAAGATATAGAGATATAGATAAAGATAGATGATGAGATAATGTGACAAATAGAGAGATATAAGGATATATAAAGTTGGAGAGGGAGGGAGAGACAAAGATACATGCAAATAGATAAATATTAGGTACAAAATGTTTTTAACAATAAGAATAAACAAGATAAATATTATCTAAGAGCTTTGATAAATCGAAGGGGAAAAAAGTGCTTGAATAAAATAGAGAGGAAGAGAGGGGAGGAGGGGTTGAAATATATGGATAAAAAGAAATAGAGATGAGCATGAGAAAGGGAAAGAAAGAGACAAAATATAAATTATACATTATATTTATTATTTATATAAATTATAATAAAAAAATATTAAAATATGAATCTAAATTATATACAATAATATATAAACCTTAAATTATAAATTTAAAAACTAATTGAAAAAAAATAAATTTTAAACAATTTATTATTAAAAAAAATCTAGATTACCCACTTTCTCAAGAGCAAGATAAACTTTCTCCTTGCCCTATTAGCATAACTTAAAATATTTTACCCTAGCCAACAATTTCATAAAACTTAGTAAAAGCGCATTTGGGCCCGGTGGTAATTAAATGGTAAGGTGTTTCCTTCATGGTAAGAAATTGTTGGAAAATATGATCTCTATGAAATGTGTTTGACATAAGTTAAAATAAAATAAAACAAGTGCCACATAGTTTTATTAGTTAAATTGTAGAAATAAAGGAGAAGTAATAGTGTATTGATTTTTTAATTATTATATTTTTTAAAGTTATAGTAGAAGTAATAACTTTTTTAATAATTAAGAAATTGTAATGTAGAATCATATTGATAGCATTAATGATAGTTGAAATTTTAAGAATAGAAACCTAATTGTAATGTTAAAAATATTGTGTTCTTTTTAACCATAATTTTAATTTTAATTAAATGTATTTTAATTAATGATTAAATTACATAATTATAATGATCTATTTTAATATAGTTGTAACAATAATTTTTTTATTTTTAATTATAATTATTTCAACAATTATAATTTATAAATTATAATTAATTTTGATACTCATTTTATTTTTATTTTTATTTTTTCTTAATCTTAATTTTATTTTATTAATATATTTTTAATTTATATATGATCAATAAAGTTACATTATTATAATATGTGGTATATTGTAATATTATATATTTTATATGAGTTTTTACAATTTTACAGGGAATTAATCTATTTTATATATATATATATAGATGAAATTTAAAAATATATAATTTTATATTTATTTATAAAATTATATTTGTAGTTCTTTATATTTCTATTTACTAAACTTTTAGTAAAGTATATGGAAAATTTTCAACTTAAATTTAAGATATATACATGCATTTCTTATCTTTTTCTTTACTTCTTTTTCATAATTTTTTTATTTTGTCTTTTTCTTTACCTATTGTTCCTTTATTTTTAATTTTATTAGTTCTCTATTCTAATCATCCAAAATATTTTTATAAAAAAATCAAGCCCTATCAAGAAATTTTCAGTTTGATTTTTAGAAATTAGGAAAAAAATAGAAATGAATGTTAGTAATAGAGCTCCTGATAACAAATATAGTAAGGGCCATGTGAGACCATTTAAACTTTATTTATATATATGTATGTATAGAAGTTGCTTTATTTATATTTAATAAATTTGTTAGGAAATGATACTTTAATCATTTTTTAAAATAAAATATTTTTCTTATAAAATGTAATTATGTAGAATATTCAACGAAACTTTCACATTTTACAAATATTTAGAAAATGACAAGAAAATTAAATGAAATAAGTGGAAGGACAATAAATAACAAACGTGGTAAATTTTAATTGGTTCACTCGTCTAATAAGACTTCAAATGCATTCATCCAATGAGATGATCAAAAATTAATTTCTAGATATTATAAAGTTAAATAATTTGCATCTATATTTTACTCATTTATTGAATCACTAGTTAACATCAAAAACTCAAAAATGGATACAATAGTACTTAGCCTACCGGCAAGTACTAATAATAAAATATTTATAACAAAATCTTAATTAAAAGTCCAAAGGGTTTAGGTTAGTTGGTTGAAGCAATGAGTTCTCATTGTGGAGACCCTAGTTCAAATCCCAAGAGGGACATCTTTGTGGAATTCTAAGTTGTGATTGTTGGTCTTCCAATTGTTGTTTCTAGTGTGTATTGTAATTAGTTTTGGATTTTCTGGTTTAACTAGTGATTAAACCAACGTCTCTCAACCAATCAAAAATTACTATATTTGTTATTGTATTATATATTTTATATTTTGTATAGTAAAAATGACAAATCTTTAACTTTATCATATAATTTGAAGTGTTATACACAAAATTTGTGGAATTCTTCCAACTCCTACTCGAGAGTTATTAAATCTTAAATCTATATTATTTTAAATATTAAAAAAAATTGGTCAATTTTTTTCATCAAATTGTTAGTATAATTCTCTCTTATCATTACAATTGAACAACTTAAAATTTTTAAATTATTAAATCAACATTATTAAATAAAAATAGTAATTAAATAATAAATATCAATACTCTTGATAAATAAAAATATAAGTCCAAACAAAAAAACCTTTCAAAAGAAAATAATATTATATAATTATTGATTTTATTAATTTAAAAATGATAAGGAAATTAAAAAAATTAATAAGATTTAGAAAATGTTTGAATAATTGTAGATATATATTAAAAAATAATATTATACATTATCATTCTTTTAATCTATTAAATTTTTAAGACTTTTTTAATAATCTACATTTATATACAATTATTTTAATGAGATTAATTTTTCAAATTTTAATAAGAAAATTTTTAAACTTTATTAATATATAATAAAATAATTTAAATAGAAAATAGAAGAAAGTGTTGTACTATAATTTTCATTTTTGAATTTAGAAACATTTTATTTAAAGTTTAGAAATGTAGATATACTTTTTGATCTTTCTAAATTAAAAACTAAATTTTTCCCTTTTTTGTGTCTTCACATCTTTCGCGTATTTTTATTATAAATAACATAGTTCACATTTTATTTGTACTTGCTTTTTCATAATTGATTCTTATATTTTATCATGGCTCTTATGGATTGTGTCAAGATTATAGTTTTGTCTATTGCTATTCTCCTTTTATTCACTAATGTTTTTATCAGTGCTTCAAATCTTGGTGCTACTAAAAAAATTGATGAAAAATATAAGGTCTATTTAAATTTTAATGTTTCTTTAAAATAATTCTTTATTAATATAAATATATTTATTTTATATATTACATAATTAGAACACGTCATTTTATTTAAATAATATTATTTATATTATTGAATGAAATTGAAATAATGTTATTTATTTATTTTGTAGGAATCTGATAGTTCACCTCCTGCTTGTGCTCATGTACCTTGCAACAGTTGTGAACCATGCAAGTCAGTAGTTGTCTATGTTGATCCTAAAACTCATGATTATGTGTGGAATTGTTATTGTGCAATGGAAAATTCTATCCACCATTTGGTAAAATATGAGACAATGAATCTATCATTAAGTAGAGTTATGTGACTTTTATAATATTTTCAAACATGCTTTAAATAATAATATGATTTTTTTTAAATCATTTTTATTCTATCCCCCAATCAGTCAAAAATGAGATAATGAATCTATCATTAAGTAGAGTTATGTGACTTTTATAATATTTACAAACATGTTTTAAATAATAATATGGTTTTTTAAATCATTTTATGAAGTTATTTGTTCCTACAAATATTTATATGTTGTGAAAAATTATGTATCATGTAAATTTTTAATATCATGTTTGAATTCATATAATTTAAATTATAATATTTTACAATCATCTATTATTAAATTAAAATATAATCATTTTGATTTTATTTAATATTAATTATCATATTTATGTTTAATTATAAACAATATTTGAAAAAAATAAAAATTAATTTTAAATATTATTATTATTATTATTATATATTTTTTAAATTATATTTATATTTATATAATTAGATAATAACATTGTAAGTGGATTTATAATTATTAAATAAATAAATCATACATGAAATATGTATTTTATATTTTAAAGTCAAAGTTACATTACACAAATGCTACAACTCTATATTTGACAATAATAGGTGGTAAAATATAAATCAAAAGAACAATATTTTAGATGCTTTCAAAAGGCAAAATTATATCTAATTTTTCATATTATACATAATATTATATATACAAATATTTTGATTTTACTTGAAATCAAGATACAAGATTAAGTTATTATGAGATGAATGTCACATAAACCTAAAATTCTGTTATATTCTTTTCCCATGGGACGTTATGTAAGCATCCATATGATGTTTATGAATTTAGAAATAATATTTCATTGAAATAATAGATTATTAGTGTTGGAGAGTTAGTTTATTGTATATACATTAATTACTACAAGGAATAATATTTCAATATCACGATTATGTTCAATCTTATGTATTCTAAAATAAGTGTAAGCTATTCTAATAAAAATGAGATTATTGAAAAAGATAATTAATTATTTTTAAAATTAGGACATCTTCGCACAAAAGAAACACACAAATGTTGGACATTTCATAAATTATTTTGTTACTAAAATAAATTTTTGACCAATTTTATATATAATTCAAAGAATATGTAAGAACATTATAGAAATATATATATAAAATAATAATAGTCTTTTTGGACTTAGTTTACTATCCATTATATCTATAAAATAATTTTAAAATTTACAACATAGGAATTGGTTTGAATTTGTTGAAGAAGCTAGGGTTTGAAAGTCAAGGAAATTGAGACGTTAAGTGTAAGAAAAGGTCTTAATACCACTATTATTAAACAACCAATCTCTAATGCATAACATTACTAACTAAATTTCTTTATCCTCAATCGAAAACATTACTAACTAACTATCCTAGAAAGAATGTAGAAGAAGTTAGCTAGTTGGAAAGGTAAGCTCCTTACGAGTGCTAGGAAACTGTGACTTCTGATCAAGGCCTCCCTTTAGCACATGCTAGTTTAATTCCTGTTTATTTTTAGAATTTCAAGTGCTATGGTTGACAAACTGGAAATACTTCAATTTTCTATGCTATGGATTGGTACTGAAGAAAAGAAGAGGTTGTCTCTAGTCAATTGGGAGATGGTTTGTCAACCCAAATTCTTGGGGGGATTTGAGATCGGGAGAATAACTACACTAAATGAAGCTATAATTTATAAACTTGGTTGGAAATAAACTATGGACAACATTGATTGAAGCCTCATGATGAAAGATAAATACCTAATTTATGTTAGCTTCCACAAATTCCTAATTGTCCCAGGCCTCCCCTTTGGCTCTAAAATTTGGAACAACATAATAAAATGCAAAAGAACAATTCAAATGGGATTGAAGTGGCAACTTGGAAATGGTAGAGATATCAGATTTTGGGAGGATGATTAGATTTGTAAAGGGAAATTAGAGTCTAATAGGACTTTTAGAGGGCTTATGGGGACAACTAAAAGACTGATTGAGACTAATGTCAGTGATTACATATCTAAATATAATAAGTGGATGAATTTGCTGAATGTAAAAGGGCTAACCCATATTTGAGCCAAGTAACCATTGTGTTACAAGGAATGATTAGTAGGACCCATATCCCTTTGTTTCCTAGAGATGATACTTTTGTCTAGAAGTTGGAAAGTTAGGGTGACTTCACTATTAGATCAAATTACAAGCTGCTATCTAATGATGAAGTTTCTTTTAAGAACTAGTATAAGATCTGGAATCTGTACCTTATTCCAAAGATCTTTTTTATTATGGTGGATTATTATGCATAGAAAATCCTCACCCAAGATAATATCATTAGAAGGGGATTTCAATTTCTCAAAAGACATTACCTTTGTAAGGAGGAGGAGACTATCTCATACCTTTTAGTCCACTACCAATTTGTTGTCAAACTTTGGCAAATGGTGTTGCTTAAGCCTAACATTGATTGGGTTCTCAACTTGTATTTTCTTTAGTTCCATAAAGAATGGACTGGGGTGTCTTCCAATCCTTACATCAAATAATTATAGAAGCTCATCCCCCCATGTTTGCTAGAGCCTTTGGAAGGAAATAAATAATAGGGTTTGCAAGGATTGTGAATGTTCTATAGATACAGTGTTCAAGTCTCTCCTTAGGATTCTTAATGTTAATATGTTTGTCATGAAACTCCATAAAATGAATGACCAACCTTCCTCTCTAGATAATAAAATTGCAAAAAATTGGAAATTACCTAAGGCATATGTTGTGGTTGATAACTCTAGAAGACTGATAAGAAAACATACACGGTGGAAACCCCATAATTTGGGTTGGTCCAAGCTGAATTTTGATGACTCTGAGGAATGGGTATTCTACTAGAGGGGGAATAATTCATAAAAATATTGGTGTTTTCATGGTTAATTACTCTGGATGTCTTTTGGATTTAACTAGCAATCAGGCAAAGTGGATGGCACTCTTCTAGGGTTTCAGGATTGCCTTATCCATTGGGATAAAGAATCTAATTATCAAATGGGGTTCTAAACTGGTTGTTGAAGCTATGAGAGGAAATCTCAAAATCAACTGGTCCTCTCATATTTTTATGATTGAAATTAAGAGGTTTTTGTTGGGGTTTGGTGGATTTTCTATTTGTTATATTTACAGAGAAGGGAATAGGGTTGTTGATGCCTTAGAAGCTTTTTGACACCTCGCCACTAGTTTGAGATGAAAAAGAAATATGTAGGCTCTACCTCTTAATGTGAAGCTACTTTTTGAAGAGGAAAATAATAATCATATGTCCATATGATTTTCACTTCTATTTATTTTATTGGGTGGGCTGACTTATAACATAACCTATATGGTTATAAGGACTTTTAAATTCAAATTTTCTATGGAAGGCTTAATGTTGGTGACCATATCTATGAATGTCACTTGGAAGTGCAATGTTTAGCTCTCCACTTGGCCACGTGATTATGATTTGGTATAGTGGTAATTATTTTATCTATCACCATTGCATGATTGCAAGGTGTATTAATTTCAGCATTACTAAAGGTAAATATTTTGTGATCAGTGATGTCTTTCCCTTCATGGAAAATAATGGTGGCACAAGCGAGAGGTCACAAAGAGCTATAATGATCATTAGGGAATGAAGAGTAATAATGATTTTCTTCTTTCAACCATTATAAAGGGTTTTTAATGTCTTTAGCATCAGTGTGCTCTGATATTTTATGGGAGACTATTGTGGGCATCTCTTGTTCTATTATTATGGGGGGTGAAAGAGTGTGAATTGAGCCCAGAAAGATAGAAAATTTTAAAAATGATACCACTATGTGGCATATTTGTAGATAAGGTGGGGTTTCTCAATTCCTTGAGAATATGATAGGCTATGATGAAAATCTCTTTGCTTAGTTTTCTAATTCATGGACTAAGAGAAGGGTTACGATGGGTGGCATCAATTTTGAGGTTAAGTAATATTATATTGCAAAGGATAGGGGCCTCCGACGACCAGGAGGAAATGGAAAAATAGAATAGGGTTTTGGAAAATGAAAGCATGAACCAATTCTTCCATCCAGAGGAGACTCCTTTGAAAATTCATGGTGGCTATGAAAGGGATAAACTTCTGAAACCTTAGGACTAGGTATTCCTAATGGTTATGAAGTATTTCACTCTAGAGGGTCATTTTAAGGTCTTTTATTTTTATTGTATGCCTTTCTGAACCATTTTTGCAATAGGAGTTTAATTTCCTTCCTGTTATTCTTGTTAAAATCCTTTAAGAATTTATTCAAAGAGGTTGTTAACATTGATAAGTGTTAGGGTAAAAGGTCCATACCATTGCACCAAGGTCTCATTTTATATCTCTACCACTTTCACCTGTCTCTTTTCCCTCCACATCAAATTATGGTCAATGAATCCCCTCCACCTCACTCTTTCTCTCTCTCCACCCTCTACAAGTATTCTTGATAGACATATAATCTGATATGAATTTTTTTTTCTAATGAAGCACAACTCAACAATCAATATATTCGACTCATAACTCTACTAAAAATCACAGATACACCATCCTCAAACACTATACACATACAACAATCTTCCTCCTCTTTCCCCATCCTTCACACTCACAAATAATTATAACTTTATACCCAACTCATCAAATTATTCCATAAGGTTGGTTGATGCCACCTTAATTAAAAATATTAAATAAATTACATTTAACACTTAACGATCTGATCCAAACCAAGTCACTAGTGACATAGCTAGGACCCAAAAGAACATCCTTGAAGAAACCATATTCCATAGATCATGCCATAAATATTTACAACATGATATCTTATCACGTTGGCCAAGAATAATAAAAGATATCAAAATGTTACACCAATTTACCAAATTTGATCACATAACCCATAACCCATTGCAATCCAACAACATGAATAGGACATTATTTAGAAACATCAGTAAGAAAATTTAAATAACACATTAGAAACAAAACCATCTCTAACTCAAAATCCACAAATATCTCTGCATTTTTCAGTTGGAACACTGAATAGTAATCTATGTTATATCAAGAAAAATATCTTTCCAACTAAATAAAAAACTACTTGAGTTAACGACACACATCCATGTCCTGAATAATCCACTAGGTTAACAATAAAATATATTGCAAGACCTAGCCACTCTGGTCAGAAAATAGAAACACTGTCTCTGCCAAAACACCAAAAATTGCCTTTGATGAATTAACTACAACTAATTCCAAACATACAATGATCCTTTGTAACTCAACAAAGATCAAGTACAAGCACTCCTCAACATATATGTAACCTCACAAATTTTGATACTCAAACACAACTCTGTAACCAATCATAGCACTCTACTCTGTGACTCAAGAATGTTGTTGTAACTGATGTAATATGTTGACATCAATTTCAGCACATATATACATACATCCCAATAATACCCCCCTTTGGAATTGATGGAAACATATAAATGTGAAAAACCAAATCAATGCACAAAGTAATAGTACCACATACTTCAACTCCCCCTAAGTCTGATATTTATTCTTTACCACATCTATCCCTACAACATCTAATATTTCCACATAGCTCTCTCTCCCCATTTGACTTCAATGACAAAGGCATATATATGCACTAAGTCATAGAGGAAAAAACAACCGAATCACAAATTGAACTTCAAAACTATTAAAGACAACCTAGTCCCCTTGAGTAGTAGCCACCAATACATCAATATAGAATAAAATGATTTTGTTAAAGCACTAAACTGATGAAAATCCATGCATCTCTATCACTGATCATTAGGAGGCATGATCCCAATTTTACCACAGAGATACTCAAAATTATCTTTTGGCAAAGGCTTTGTAAATATATCTATAATGTATTCTTTTGTAGCCACATATTCTAACTTCACTTCCTTCTCACTCACCTTGTCTCTTAGAAAATGATATTTAATAGATATATGCTTTGTAAATGAATGAAACACAAGATTATTTGAAATATTCATAGCACTAGAGTTGCTCATCAATACTTACTCTTATGTCTTTCAATATTTTCTGCATCCAAACAACTTGATTACAATTAAAAACAACAACTTATTTAGCTACAGTAGTAGATTTACCATTGATCACTATTTTCCATTATACATTTTGGTGAACCCACTTCTTTCATGATTTCTACTTTCTAATTTGGTAGTTAGATATTCTTTGTGTGATCTCATTACATTGTATGCATAGTTTCACTATACATTTTGGTGAACCCAACTTATAACATTTCGATTCTAATTTTGGTGTTAGATTTTATTTCTATCTATATCTACTTTGTATGCCTTTTATTGATCACTATTTTGTTACATTTTATGCTTCTAGACCCATAGGTTCTACCTTTTATTTGGTGTTTAGATTCCCTTTACATCAATTACATTGTTTAGTATATTTGCATTATGAAAATGACAAAAAAAATTGCATCTTGTTTCATAGATTTAGTTCATTCTTAGATTGCATTGCATTGCATCTTGTCCATAAAATTAAAAAAATAATATTTCATTTATAGATATTGTGTTTCATTTTCCATGGATGTTTTATCTTCATTTACTTGTTTAATTTCAAGTTTTCTCCAAGATATTCAAGATGTTCCATTTCATGCATATGATTCAAGATACCTCTCAAACCAAATCTGGGATTATTGTAAAAGGTGTTCATGCACTACTATATATTGATGACCTTATTTTCATAAATCCTTGTCAAATTCAATCACCATTTCCTTCTTCAATTCTTTCTCCAATACAAATAGGTGGCCCATCAACTCTCTAAGATGATGATTGGGAAACCTTAGACTTCACACGAAAATTCCATAGCAAGGACCATACCTTTGACTTTGAGCATCAAACAACTCTATGTAATGGATGTTTGGATATTGATTGATCCTCTTTAGATTTTAATCCTCTCCCACCTAAAGGAGAATATTATCTTATTGATAAATCAAACCTTCCTAATAAGAACTTTTTTCAAAACAAACTTTAGGTGTCCTGCCTTCTCATTTGCCTAATCACTCTATACATTATCCTCCTAATTTATCCTCACAAAAAGAGTCTATTTTGTTTGAGATTACTAAGGCCAACTTAATTGATCTTCCTCTAAAAAAAACCACAAAAATAACAAACATAAACAAGATAATTCTTCCATTTGTATGTTTCATTAAATTTATGATCATAAGACTAGTGAATGTTATGATTTGAAGTGTAAAATTAAAGAATCCATTGATTGTGGTATTATTCAAATGACTTACAACTATGAATGGAAATTTTTTCATGATCATTCTACCTAATATATCTACATTCCTATTATGTTTCTCCTCACTATGTGACATTGCTATCCTATCCTTTATGGGCTCATTATCATACTTCGTGAGAAACATAATAGTTATTTTTTCTCGTCTCCTCACTTGGGTAGAAGGTGTTCTATTTCACTCTCCTACTTATCTCAAAGGATCCATTTTTTTTCTTTTTTGACTTGTTTCTTTGATAAGATGGTGTTATTTCTTGCATGCATTTGTTGTTTTACATAAGGATATTCTCTTTTTCAGGAGATAGACATCCCAAGTTACAAACTTATGATTTCTTGAAAACAAATATCTATTATAGATAGAAACCACTTTAGGAGCATAATGTTTCCTTCCTCTTTATCCATTCCTTCACAATGCATTCAATATCCCTTGTGAACTTTCATCTTTTATTATATAATGTTCTTTCTTGCAAGAAATTTTTATTTTACACAAGGATTTTCATCCTCCTTACATGTCCTATGTTAGGTGGTATCAGAGCTTGAAGATCTTGAGTGTGAAAACCGATCTCTAGTTGAGGTTGTTTGCACCAAGACCTTATTGGTGACTTATTGCTTTGGGTTTTTCAAAAATCGTGAAGGATGCCTCTGAGAATATTGGACCCAACAACAATTTTTGATCTCTGTGATGCTATGGAGTTGAATATTATAGAGAAAGTTAAAGTTGATTTTAGATTTGAGATGGAATTGATTAAGAATGACATGATCATCGAGGTCATGAGGGCTATTGCTGGTATGTCGAGGAATCTTGGTACTGATGATGATTATGAGAAATTTGTTTAAGACTTTGAAGCTACTGGACTTAGTGGTGATGACCAGAGAAATAGATCTAGTGAAGACAAAACTGGTCAGTTACATAGATCTGGAGCTCAGTTAAGTACTAATTACCAAATGGAAGTTTCTACTTTCTCTGGTACTTTGAGACCTGAGGACTTAATTGATTGTATTGGTGAATTAGAAGATTTCTTTGAGCTTGAAGAAATTGAAGATCCTCTTTGAGTAAGATTGGCATAGACTAAGTTGAAAGGACATGCTGCTCTTTGGTGGAAATAATTACAAAGAGATAGAGAAGGTGAAGGTGAAATGAAGATCAATCGGTGGAGGTTGATGGTGACTAAATTGAAAGATAAGTTCATACCTGTCAACTATGAGCTTGACTTGTTTAAGAAGTTGCGGAACCTAAAGAAAAAAGATTTGACTGTGGAGGACTATACTGAGGAGTTTTATAAGTTGACTATTCTGTCTGGACACAGAGAACTTGGTAAAGAAAAAGTATCTCAGTATGTGAATGGTTTGAGATTTAATAGTCAAGATGAGCTTGGTATGCTGAAGATTGATTCTGTTGAAGATGCTTATCAATATGCTCTGAAGGGAGAAGATAAGTTGAAAAGGAGACAACGTAGTAATCCCCGAGGGAAGGAGAAAATTGATCACTTGGTGAAGGATAAACCAACTATTGAAGATGAACCTAAACTTGTGGAATTGAAAAAGAAAATAGGTAGGGTTATTTTTAAGGGTACTTGTTATAATTATGGTGAAGAAGGATAACGTTCTTTTGAGTGTACATAGAAGAATTTTGGTGACCGAAGGACTACTATAGTAAAATGGGAATATTCAGAATGAACCTAAATCTGAGAACTTTCTAGTTCAGAGAACATTGCTCAATGCAAAGGAGGAACCTTTTCAGAGGAGTAATTTGTTCAGAACTTGGTGCAAGTCTAGAGGTAAACTTTGTGATGTAATTGTTGATAGTGTTAGTACTGGTAACCTTGTTTTTGAGGACATGGTTAAGAAACTTGGGTTGAAGAGAATGAAACATCCTCATCCTTATAGGATTGGCTGGTTACAAGATGTTCATGCTCTAGAAGTGAGGGAGCAGTGCTTTGTTGATTTTTAGATTAGCCAGTATAAGGATCTATTGTTGTGTGATATTGTGGTGATGAATAGTTGTCATATATTACTTGGTAGACCTAGGCAATATGATTGCAGAGCTATGTATGATTGTGTCAAGAATGTGTTTACTATTGAGAAGAATGACGGGAAGTTTTTCTTGATGCCCTTGCTAGATACAACACTCGGTAGGAGGAGTCTGAGTATTGGTAGCTGAGTTGAGTTGTCAGATCCTAAGAGGAATGATGATCAGTATGGAGAAAAATCATGTGTGTTATCTAGAAAATACTTAAAATGATAGAGGAAATAGAAGTGGAATAGTATGCAAGCTGAAGAGTTGGAGGAATAGTATGTGAAGGACCAGTTTGGGGTTTATGTGCTGAATCTCGTAAGATGTTCTTCCAGCCTATGAGAACATCTTTTTGAACCAGGGGTGTCTGATGTAGGGGAATTCTAGGGTGCTCAGTGAATCTCCATGGAGGTGTGTTGTTTTGGTTCTATGGTACTCAGTTGCAGCTTTAACTGATGATCTCAGTTATTGAAGGAAGCTCGAACGCTGAAGGAACTCGGTGAAACCTCTTGTGCTCGGTGGAACTTGTGATCGGTGATGCCCATGTTGCTTGATGTTTCTTGGCTTGGTTGTTTGTTTCACTGATGCTCTCTTGTTTCTCTGGTGCTCAGTTGTTCTGGTTTACCGACTGGAGTTCTTGGAGATTTGGTTGGTCGACTTGGTGCATTTATTGTTGGTAGCTTTTGTTGTATTCTCCTACGTAGATCTTGAAGCTGACATGGAGAATTAAATGTTTGTAAGGCTATTTATGAGCCAACTGTTGTTGCATTTAATATTTGTTTGTAATAGGAGCCGACTTGGCATAGGAGTTAATTATTTCTTCTAGCTGACTTGTGGCTGAAGATTAGTATTTAAGGATTCTTTGGGTAGTTGTTTAAGGGCAGAAGACTTGGGAAGATAGAAGATTATATATGGATCCTGTGAGATCTTGAAGATCAGATTGTAATTTTAAAGATTGTAATAGCAGAGCTAGTGGTTTGCATGCTTGGAGACAAGGAGATTTCTTGGAGGCTTGCGAGCTCATGTTCAGATTTTCCTTAGGGTTTCTATCAGTTATTGATTTATTTCAAATCTAGACTAGTTGAGAGATTGCAAAAATACTTTGATTGTATTTGGCCCTAACCTAAAAGGCCTTACAACCGGACATGTTAATGAAAATTTAGTTGAAAACATTGTCTTGTTGTGTTAGTTTGCATTGTAGTGTTTGGCTGCTTGTTTGGACTTTCATTAATTGGATCCTCCTTACCTATCCTACATCATCTATTACTTAGGGCATACATTATGTTTTCTTCTTTCTCCTTCTTTCAAGGATCCTTTATCTATTTTTTGTTCATCTCTTTTGTGCTATGATTTCCTCCCATATATGAACTTATTTTTTAGGATGTTTCTCTCCTTACAATATCTTCCTTACTTGGAAGTGCATATCTCTTACACTTGAGGTTACCACTAAGTAGACATAATGTGACATCCATCCTTCTTTTCTCTCCTTTTCATGGATTTTATATTATTTCGTGATGGTACATTCTTTTTGGCATGAGATACTTTGTTTCACACAAGATATTAACATCTATGCTTAACAATCCTTTTCATGTCTCTAAGGTATGTCTATCATCTAATAATAATTCATATCATCATTTCATTTCTTTCCTTGATGACTTGCTTACTTTATGTGTGATATCTTTTCTAGCATATATATGTCTATTATACATTACGAGTTCTCTATAATTTGTCACTTGTTTTTCTTGAAATTGTGTATCTACTATAAAGTGACTTTCATTAAGGGTGTATTATATATTTTTTATCTTGCTGGGAAAGTTATCTTGTACATTCTTCATGTCTTTTGTCTAAGGATCTACTTTCCTTAGTACAATGGAATTTGTTAACCATGTGACATTATTTTACTATAAAAAATGCTATTTTGATTGGGATTATCTCTCATACAAGAGACATGAATCCTTGATCATCACATCTTATTTATTTTTAAAACTATGTTCATTATGAACAATTTCCCTTACTATGTGATTCAAAGTTTGTCATCCTTCATCAAGAATCCCTATTTTACCTAGCAACCGGGGGCTAATGGGTGCATTCTTGTTCTCTTCCTCCTCTTTATCTTGAAGATGTTACTTTTGTTCAAGATATCCTCTTGAAGGTAGATGTTGTGTCAAAAAGATCTCTTCATTTCAAGGGTCTCTTCTCACAAGAACAATATCCTTTCACAATTATCTATTTTCTTAGCCTATAAGAGTTAACATCCTTAGCTAAGTTTGTGGTATGCATTGTTATTGTAAGGATATATCCTTTTTGATGGATATAATGGATCTATATCCATCCATGAAGTGAACATATGCAAACCAATCTTCATGAATATAGTGGATTTTTATCTATTCATTAGGTGCACATAGGCAAAGTCTCCAGTAGGTGCAGGTTTTTAGATAGAATTCACTAGAATGGCACGTAATCTGGTATAAATTTCAATCCTATCTTTTGTGTGGTCCATTGTAAGACATACAATCTTACTGGGCATAGTGGTCACACTTTGTGTTGTTCACAGTAAGGAATACAATCTTACTAGGAAAGGTATTCACCTTTCTCTCTCTCTCACTAGTGGGTGAGACATTTTTTATCGAGGTATCTTTCACTAGTTGATTTTAAGTTTTCCCCTTTGTTTGTTTTGATGTCTTTTTTCTTTACTTTTTCTTTTTCTTCTTGCTTTATTTTCATTCTCTTGTGCATGGATGTGGAGTTAGGATACTTATTTGGAGGGCTTATACCCTTGGACTTAGTGATGTCTTATCTCTTTTCAATTCACCCTAATCATCTTTATGTCTTTCTTCTATCTATCTCTTCATTTATCATGAGCATGAGCTTGTCTCAAAATCCCATTAAAGTGAGAGATAAATGTATAGTCCTGATGCGGGAGTATCTCGGGTCCTTGGCAATCCTGTGTCACCAAAAAAAGTTTGATTTTTCATGTGTTTCTCAGTTCCTACTTTGACCAAGTTGGCTCGGTATTTGATCAGTTTCCTTTGTTAACCAAGTTGGTCGGTTAATTCCCTGGTGCTTAGTTATCTTTCCTGGCACTCAGTTGTCCTTTCTTGCCAAGTTGTTTGTTTTAGTTTTCTGTTGAGGCCGAATTGTGCAATTAATTATGGTCATGGATTTAATTATAGAATCTATCATTGGGAAGTGTGTGGGCCTAGATCTGGTCATTCCTTCCATTGATGGTGGATCTAAAGTTTGACTTGTTCGATAGCCTCTTGTATATATTATAATCTTTGGTTGTAGTTTTAGGACATCAATCAAGAGATCATTTTTAAGGAGATATAAGTTAGAAGATGGAAGATAGTTTCAGATCCTCGCATGTTGGAGGACTATTGTACTTAAATTGTAATAAATGGCCCTAACCGGGAAGGCCTTACAGCCTGACATGTATGAATCAATTTGAAGAAATATAAGAAGTTGATCTACATTCTCTCTCTCACTTGTGTGTTATTTCTTCCATGTGTGATCTCTATAAGGTGGATCTAGATAAGGGTGTGCCTTTGGCCCCTCTCCTCATCCTCCCTTGCATTGGGTGGTATCAGAGCTAAGGTCAGATCTAGATCTAGGTTTATGAATCTATGTTTAAGGGTTCCTTCTTGTCAAACCCTAGTTGATTTGTTTTGGGGTAGCAGTTTGCAATCTAGCTTGCAATTACAGAGGGTTTCAAGATGGTTCATAGGAGGTGAGATGTGGATCCATGATTGGCAAACATGTTGAGACAACTTGCTTCTAGATTAGAAGTTGTTGAAACAGCCCAGTGAAGAGGAAGACATCTTGAAGATGTTAGTGATGATGAAATTGAGGAAAGACAAGGTGATGTAGAACTTGCACCGATGATGGATCAAGGTGAGGAAAGATTATTGAAGGCTTTGACAAGTCTGAAGTCTACACCACATTTCAATCCTCTTGATTATAGTGGAAAATTAAATTCGGATGAATTTGTGGACTAGATCACTGAGATGGAAAAGTACTTTGAATATGAAAATGTCCCTGAGGAAAAGAAGGTGAAAATTGCAAGCACAAAGTTGAAGATTCATGCATCCTTGTGGTGGGAACATCTACAATTGGACAAAAAAAGGAAAGGCAAAGAAAAAATTAAGGTATGGAATAAGATGGTGAATAAGTTGAAAGGAAAGTTTTTACCTTGTGATTATTAGATTAACCTAGTTAGGAGAAAGCAATTTTGAGGAAGAAAGATAGCTTGGTAAAAGATTATACTAAGGAATTCTATAGATTAGATATCAGATCTGGACATGATGAAGATGATGTGGAAAGAATTGCTAGGTACCTAAATGGATTGAGAGTTTCCATCCAAGAAGAAATCAGTTTGGTTAAGTCAGAAAATATTGAAGAAACCTATCAGTTTTCCTTGAAATCTGAGGAGAAATTGATATGATTTATGAAACCAGATTACAATACCTAGTGTGATACCTGCAATATTGTAGAATTCAACTCAAAAATTGAGAAGTATTAACACCAAGATTGCAAACCAAAAATTGATCCATTCTATTTGAATATTGGACTTTATACAAATCTGATGGATCCCAAGGGTCATCAAAATCCCTTGGAAATGAAATGAAGAGCCATCATAATATTTATTACAAATAAACTATTTGAACTATCAAAAATTATCAAAAAACTATATATAAAATTTAGGTCCACTTGGAGAAGGCATAAATTTCTAGTCCTAGCTCTCAATTGCGAACCATTTGATGCGTTGATGACCACATGAATCCAACACTATTTTCAAACCTGGAATTGGAGGCCTAATCAAACAATCTACCACCTTGTTACAAATAAACTAGGTATTGTAATCTGGTATCATAAATTAGATCAGTGGTATCAGAGCTCAGAAATGCACTGAAGAACCTAAAAAATGCAGTTTACTAAAACATAGGAAAATTTGAAAAAAATTAGATTTCAGTATTTCCCAATTTAATCCTAAGCATTCCTCCCCCCTTGAGAGGAAATGGGCCCCATTGCACTAATCTGCTATAATAGATGAGGAAATTATTCTTCAATTTGTTCCTTAGTAAACCACTTGCCTTGATGAGAATGTTGGCCAGCTCGAACCACCCGATACAGAGGGATATTCTGATTTCTCAAAGTCTTTAAAATGACTTCAGCAACATGGTCACATTGGGATGGAATAGTAGTAGATGGATTTAACTCTGTAGCTTGGATGTGTTCAGTAGCTTGGGAAATATCCAACAAAGGAGGCAAATAGGGTCTCAACAATTCCACATTGAAAACTGGATGCAATCCCAAAAATGATGGCAAATTAAGTTCAAAAGCATTCTCACCAACTTTTTTCACAATAGTATATGGGCCATAATGAACAGGACAAAGCTTCCTATTTGGTCTATGTAGGCGCTCTTTCTAAAGATGTAACCATACCTTATCACCAATTTGAAACTGATAAGGAGTTCTATGCTTATCATGCCTTTCCTTATACTTCTGATTACTCTGCTCCAAGATCTAATGAATTTATTGTTGTAGGTGTCTAATGCTATAAATGAATTTTTCTTCTTTATCTACGTTCTTTTCACCATTCAATGGACTATTAGATTGTAGGGATGGTATTTCTATATCCATAGGTGCCAATGGTTGGTACCCAAGAGAAACCTCAAATGGATTGTGCCCTATAGTACTATGGAGTGCACAGTTGTAGCTATGTTGCACATAGGGTAATCTTTCATCCCATGTGCGAGGATGTTTGGAATGATACATCCGTAAAATATGAATATTCATTCAATTCACCACTTCTGTTTGCCCATCTATTTGGGGATAGAATGTTGTGGACTTTGTCAACTTGGCATCCATTTTAGCCCATAGTACAGACCAAAATTTGCTAATGAACCTGCTATCCCTATAAAAAATAATGGTTTTTGGCAAGCCAAAATGAACCAAAACATGTTTAAAAAATAGCTTGGTAGTATCTTATGCAGAAATCATCTTTTTACATGCCACCATGATAGCCATTTAAGAATACCTATCTGCCGCAACATATACACAATCATGCCCCCGCTTGGTAGTTGGAAGTCCAGACATAAAATCCATTGTAATCTAGTTTCATAAATTAGATTAGAGGTATTAGAGCCCAGAAATGAACCAAAGACCCCCAAAAATGCAGTTTACTAAAACATAGGAGAATTTGAAAAAAATTTTGATTTCAGTATTTCTCAATTTAATCCTGAGCATTCCTCCCTCCTTGAGAGGCAATGGACCCCATTGCACTAATCTACTACAATAGATGAGGAAATTGTTCTTCAATTTGTTCCTTAGTAAACCACTTGCCTTGATGAGAATGCTGGCCAGCTTGAACCACCTGATACAAAGGGATATTCTGATTTCTTAAAGTCTTTAAAATGACTTTAATAACATGGTCACACTGGGATGGAACAATACTAGATGGATTTAACTCTACAGCTTGGATGTGTTCAGTAGCTTGGGAAATATCCAACAAAGGAGGAAAATAGGGTCTCAACAATTCCACATTGAAAACTAGATGCAGTCCCAAAAATGATGGCAAATTAAGTTCAAAATCATTCTCACCAACTTGTTTCACAATAGTATATGGGCCATAACAAAGAGGATGAAGCTTCCTATTTGGTTTGTGCAGGCGATCTTTCTGAAGATGTAACCATACTTTGTCACCAATCTAAAACTGATGAGCTCTATGTTTATCATGCCTTTCCTTATACTTCTGATTACTCTGCTCCAAGGTCTCATGAACTTGCTGTTGTAGGTGTCTAATGTTATAAATGAATTTTTCTACTTTATCTACCTCCTTGTCACCATTCAATGGACTATTAGATTGTAGGGATGGTATTGCTACATCCATAGGTGCCAATGGTTGGTACCCAAGAGAAACCTCAAATGGACTGTGCCCTGTAGTACTATGGAGTGCATGGTTTTAGCTGTGTTGCACATAGGGTAAGTTTTCATCCCATGTGCGAGGATTTTTGGAATGATACATCTATAAAATATAAATAATCATTCGATTCACCACTTCTGTCTACCCATCTATTTGGGGATGGAATGTTGTGGATTTTGTCAACTTGGTGTCCATTTTAGGCCATAGTGCAGACCAAAATTTGTTGATGAACCTGCTATCCCTATCAAAAATAATGGTTTTTGGCAAACCAAAATGAACCCAAACATGTTCAAAAAATAGCTTGACAATATCTTCTGCAGAAATCATCTTTTTACATGCCACCATGATAGCCATTTTAAAATATCTATCTACCACAACATATACACAATCATGCCCCCACCTAGTAGTTGGAAGTCCAGACATAAAATCCATTGAAAAAGACTACCATGCCTTATCACGAATAGGTAATGATAAGTATAGACCCAACTTATGATTTGTTGGCTTTGCAATTGCATAGGCTGCATAAGCTTGTATATGTGAAATGATATCCTACTTCATCTTTGGCCAATAGAAATACTTTTGAAGGATAGCAGTAGTCTTACTAATACCAAAATGTACTACAACACAACTGTAGTGAGCTTCCCATATCACTTTCTTACATTCCTCTATGGATACATGATGAAGGGTGCTCCCCTTAATACCACAAACACATAACAGAAATAGAGAAACAAGAAAAATATGCAAGAACATAAAATTGGCTTCTTATTATCTCCACAAATGTGGAATTACAAACTTTCAGAATTACAATATGCAAAGCCAATATTCTGTAGGACAAAGCCTCAAATTATTACCTAGATCTGCTACCCAGAACTATCCCGAACTACCTAAGAGAACACTATAGACCTTTCTTATATAGGCAATTTCCACCACCCGAGAAGGTTCCAAAAATTTAGCCCTTTAGGCCGACTAGACATAGAATTATTTATTTTTCACAATTATTACAATAGGGTCGGCTCAAAAGAAATACAAAATATGATTTTAGGTAACCCAACTTTTGGAGGCCATAAATTTTTAACCGTAGCTCTATTTTACTATTGTAACCACTTTTCAGAAATGTCATGCTGAGATCTACAATGCCTGACATGCACTAGCACTTGTCAGCCGGGGGTCGATCGTGATCCGAAGCCTCTAAGGCCTTCAAAATTGACCTAAAAGATTTCATACCCAAAAATCTCAATAACTTCACCAATATTGAAGATGTGGCAATGAAACTCAACTAGTAGGCTGAAATGACTGAGATAAACCTCCAACTATGAAATCAGAACATTCTGAGATCATATGACCAACTTTCTAAAAATAGTAAGTTTCCATAAATAGCAGCTTTGCACAAGATAGCCCTTATTGAAAAGCAAACAAAAATATTTTTGGGTGATGCAAGATTGCTCTTACACCCAGGATGCTCCTGAATCAGACACCTGGGGTAATTTGAGAAGTGACCCTGTCACGACTCAGGTGTGCAAAGGAAAACCAAGATGGTTAACCTCCTCCTTTGCTAGCCATGATGAATCTTCAACAGGTCATCCTTTCCATTTGACCAAATACTCTTCATTCCTTGTGCTTCTACCAACATGACTATCCAGTATGTCTTCAATCTCCTTGATATCTGAACTAGTTGCTGGAATACTCCACTGTGTTGGTGTAACCTCATCCTCAACACTTCCTTCATGATACTCTATCAGATTTGAAACATTAAGTACTAGTGAAATATTCAGCTCAGTAGGCAACTCGACCTCATATGCATTTCCTGAATCATACTTCTTTAGTATCTTACATGGCCCAAACTTCTTCATTTTCAACTTGTTATATGTACTAACCGAAAATCTTTCCTTCCACAAATGAACCATGACTTCATCCCCAACCTGAAATTCCTTATGCCTCCTTTTTTCATCTACCTTAGCCTTATACTGCACATTCATCTTGGTAATATGCTTCCTCACCTCCTCATGGATGTTCTTCAAATATTCTGCAAAATCCTCAGCTTCAGCACTACTTATTTCTCCTTTATCTATCTTCCTCAACTCAAATGCATTTTTGGGACCACTTCCATGATGTGATGAACTAAACTTCAAATCTATCTTCAACTCTTCACTTTCTGCTAGTGTCATGCTATGTGCTACCTTATTTGGCAAACTGACTCCTGGAATCAAGTCCATCTGATGACTGATCTTTCTTACTAGTGGTAATCCATCAGGCACATTATCAAATACAATATCCTAAAACTCATTCGATAATTCTGCAACTTCTATAGGTACATCTTCTAATTCCTCTTTTCCAGCCTTTGGAATTAAGGTAAAACACATATTCTCATGCCTCATACCATCTGAGAAATTTTCTCTATCAACAAAAGTTATTCTTGCATTACCACATACCTTTTCTTCTGTTTCCTTCAATGGTTTTAGCTTATGTCGCACTCCATCCTTTGTCAAAGAATAGGTATTCGCACGACCATCATGTACAACACATCTATCAAACTACCAAGGTCTACCCAAAAATATATGACATGCATCCATAGATATGATATCACATAGTACCTCATCTTGTTACCCACCGATCTTGAACTTCACTAGGCACTGTTCACTGACCATGACCTTGTGGTCATCCTGCACCCATGCAACCTGATATGGATGTGGATGTTTCTGCCTCTTGAGCTTCAAATCTATCACCATCTCTTCTAACACCAAATTATCAGTACTACCACTATCAATAATCACATCACAACACTTACCCTCACACTTGCACCTAGTGCAAAACATGATCCTTCTTTGCTCAGGTTCATTTTCACCACTCAACAAGACTCTTCTGTTAATCAGCATTTCTCCTCTTTCAACATCTTCAAAATGTGATGATCTGACATCTTCATCTACTAATGCAACTCTAGCCTGGCCTTCATTCCTCCTATCTATCCTTCCTTGGCATTGAGGACATTCAAATGCCCTATGACCTTCTTCTCCACAGTGAAAACATGTTCCATGAAAGCCTCCTCTTCCTGAACCTTGTCCTCTTCCTCTTCCTCTCTGATCTCTATTGTTCTAATCTTGGAAATGATTGAAATTATCTCCTCTTTGATTCTAACTATTATTGGCCTCATCTTTCTTTTCTAGATCTTCATTTCAATCTTCATATGACCATCCACCAGATCTTCCATCACGACCTCTTCCGCTCTGTCTGCTCTCAAACTTCTTGTTTAGCTTTTTCTCTACTTTTAGGGAAAACTGGTATGCCTCTTCAATACTGTTCATTCAAACCAAATTCAATTCTTCCTAAATGCTCGGCCTCAACCCATTAAGGTAATTGGAAACTTTATCCTTATCTGCTTCTACATGGCCTGCTCTGATGAGGATTCGATAGAACTCCTCTGTATACTCCTAAACAGATCATCCCGCTTGCTTCAAACTTTGCATTTTCTTTAGTAGGTCAAGCTCATAATCAATAGGGATGAACTGTCACTTCAATTTATCCACCATTCAATCCCATCTTGTGATTTTATCTTTCCCTCTTCTATTTCACTCCAATTGAATCTCTTGCCACAAGATCTTTGCATGACCTTTCAGTCTGGCCTTCGCAAATTTGACTCTATCAGGATCCTCAATATCTTCATATTCAAAATATTCTTCACATTCATTGATCTAGTCAATCAACTCCTCTGGGTTAAGATTTCTTGAAAATGCAGGAACCTCAATCTTAGGTCTTTTCCTGATCTTTGAGATGGCTCAAAAAAGTCTTTCTTCCTCCTAGTTCAGAACTTCACCTTCTTCTTCTTGATCTTCTTATTTGGCTTCATCCTCTCTTTCATCTCTAACATTAAGATTCATTCCTCTGCAAATCTCCTCTTGCAATGCTCACACTTGTCTCTGCAGTACCCTAACCTCAGGTGTTACAACACTAGCTCTTCCGCCATGTTCTCTTTGTGGAGGCATTTTCACACTTATCACTAAAACCCTAACCACAGTCCTAGTGCAAACTGCCTCACAATCAACGATCTGTTTACATAGGAACCCTAACCCATGGTCTTGATGCAAACTACCTCACAATCGGTGATCTGTTTACACAGAAACCCTAACCCACAGTCCTAGTGCAAACTACCTCACAATTGGCGATGTATTTACACACTCAGGAACTTTGGCTCTAATACCACTTGATGAAGGGTGCTCCCCTTAATACCAAAAACAATAATTTTCAAGAACAGAAAATGGGCTTCTTATTATCTCCACAAGTGTGGAATTCCAAATTTCAGAATTACAATATGCAAAGCTACATGGGCATTCCCTTTACAATATTTTGTAGGACAAAGCCTCGAATTATTTCCTAGATCTGCTACCCAGAGCTATCCCGAACTGCCTAAGACAACACTACAAACCTTTCTTATATAGGCAATTTCCACCACCCGAGAAGGTTCCAGAAATTTAGCCCTTTAGGCCAACTAGACATAGAATTATTTATTTTTCACAATTATTACAATAGGGTCGGCTCAAAAGAAATACAAAATATGATTTTAGGTAACCCAACTTTCGGAGGCCATAACTTTTTAACCATAGCTCTATTTTTCTAATGTAACCACTTTTCAGAAACACCATGCCGAGATCTACAATGCCTAACATGTGCTAGTGCTAGTCAACCAGGGGTCGATCACGATCCAAAGCCTCTAAGGCCTTCAAAATTGACCTGAAAGATTTCATACCGAAAAATCTCAATAACTTCACCAATACTGAAGATGTGGCAATGAAACTCAACCGGTAGGCTGAAATGTTTGAGATGAACCTCCAACTGTGAAATCAGAACATTCCGAGATCATATGACCAACTTACTAAAAATAGTAAGTTTCCATAAATAGTAGCTCTGCACAAGATAGCCCTTATTGAAAAGCAAACAAAAATATTTTTGGGTGATGCAAGATTGCTCTTACACCTAGGATGCTCCTGCATCAGTACACATATGTGACCGTTATGGCAAAGAAACCCATCCTACAAGTGAAACTCAGGAACAGACTTTTCTTCTACCAAATTACCATAGATGTTAGCAAAATTAGGATCAGTACCATATAGTTGTTCCCAATTTGATGCTTGATGACCACATGAATCCAAGACTATTGTCAAACCTACAATTGGAGGCCTACTCAAACAATCTGCCACCTTGTTACAAATAAAATAGGTATTGTAATATGGTTTCATAAATTAGATCAGTGGTATTAGAGCCTAGAAATGCATCGAAGACCCTCAAAAATGCAGTTTACTAAAACATAGGAAAATTTGAAAAAAATTAGATTTTAGTATTTCCTAATTTAATCCTAAACATTCCTCCCCCCTTGAGAGGCAATTGGCCCCATTGCACTAATCTGATGCAATAGATGAGGAAATTGTTCTTCAATTTGTTCCTTAGTAAACCACTTGCCTTGATGAGAATGCTGGCTAGCTCGAACCACCCGATATAGAGGGATATTTTGATTTCTTAAAGCCTTTAAAATGACTTCAGTAACATGGTCACACTGGGATCGAACAGTAGTAGATGGAGTTAACTCTATAACTTGGATGTGTTCAGTAGCTTGGGAAATATCCAACAAAGGAGGAAAATAGGGTCTTAACAATTCCACATTGAAAACTGGATGCAGTCCCAAAAATAATGGCAAATTAAGTTCAAAAGAATTCTCACCAACTTGTTTCACAATAGTATATGGGCCATAATGAAGAGGACAAAGCTTCCTATTTGGTCTGTGCAAGCATTCTTTCTGAAGATGTAACCATACCTTGTCACCAATCTGAAATTGATGAGGAATTCTATGTTTATCATGCCTTTCCTTATACTTCTGATTACTCTGCTCCAAGATCTAATGAACTTGTTGTTGTAGGTGTCTAATGTTATAAATGAATTTTTCTTCTTTATCTACCTCTGTGTCACCATTCAATGGACTATTAGATTGTAGGGATGGTATTGCTACATCCATAGGTGCCAATGGTTGGTACCCAAGAGAAACCTCAAATGGACTATTTTCAGTAGTACTATGGAGTGCATGGTTGTAGCTATGTTGCACATAGGGTAAGCTTTCATCCCATATGTGAGGATGTTTGGAATGATACATCCATAAAATATGAATAATCATTTGATTCACCACTCTCTGTCTGCCCATCTGTTTGGGGATGGAATATTGTGGACTTTGTCAACTTGGAATCCATTTTAGCCCATAGTGCAGACCAAAATTTGCTAATGAACTTGCTATCCCTATCAGAAATAATGGTTTTTGGCAAACCAAAATGAACCCAAACATGTTCAAAAAATATCTTGGCAGTATCTTATGCAGAAATCATCTTTTTACATGCCACCATGATAGCCATTTTAGAAAACCTATCTACCACAACATATACACAATCATGCCCCCTCCTGGTAGTTGGAAGTCTAGACATAAAATCCATTGAAATAGACTATCATGGCTTATCAAGAATAGGTAATGGTAATTATAGACCCAACTTATGATTTTTTGGCTTTGCAATTGCACAGGCTACATAAGCTTGTATATGTGAAATGATATCCTGCTTCATCTTTGGCCAATAGAAATACTTTTGTAGGATAGTGGTAGTCTTACTAATACCAAAATGTCCTGCAACATGACTGTAGTGATCTTCCCATATCATTTTATTACGTTCCTCTGTAGGTACACATATGTGACCGTTATGGAAAGGAAACCCATCCTGCAAGTGAAACTCGGGGACATACTTTCCTTCTACTAAATTACTATAGATGTTAGTAAAATCAGGATTAGTACCATATAGTTGTTCCCAAGTTGATGCTTGATGACCACATGAATCCAACACTATTGTCAAACTTGCAATTGGGAGCCTACTCAAAAAATATGCCACCTTGTGACAAATAAACCAGGTATTTTAATCTGGTTTCATAAATCAAATCAGTGGTATCAGAGCCCAAAAATGCACCAAAGACCCTCAAAAATGCAGTTTACTAAAACATAGGAAAATTTGAAAAAATTAAATTTCAGTATTTCCCAATTTAATCCTAAGCAGAAATTGAACAAAAGACATGAGAAACGACAAAGAGGTAGAGGCGGTAGATTCCATAGAGGAAGAGGTAGATCTTATGGTGAAAACAATAGATCTGACCTAGAAAAGAAAAATCTAGATAAAGGCAAGACCAAGTGGAAAGGTGAAAGTTCATCTAGAGGAAGAGGAAATAGCTACCAAGGTGGTTATAATAGAGGTGGTTTCTGAGGAACTTGTTACAATTGTGGAGATGAATTACATAGATCATTTGAGTGTACACATGCAAGTAAGAAGTTCAGTAGAAGTAGAATTTCTTTGGTGCAAGAAGATTCACCGAATGAACCTGAGAAGGAAAAGAGCTTGATGGTAAGGAGATCACTTTGGAGTGAAAGTAATAAGGAAGATCCAGTAAGGAAAATTTTGTTCAAGACCAGATCTAGAGTTTTTGAATAAGTGTAGAAGGTAATCATTGATAGTGGAAGCTCAGAGAACTTGGCCTTTGAGGAAATGGTTACAAAGTTGTAGTTGAAAAGGTTGGAACACCTGAAGCCCTATCAAATTTCATGGATCAAGGATGAGCATACACTCTTGGTAAGTGAACAATGTTATGTGAATTTGAAAATTGGAAAGTACTATGAGAAGGTGTTATGTGATATCATGCCTATGGATTGTTGTCATATTTTATTGGGTAGACCTTGGCAATATGATAGACATGCTATATATGATGGGAGATTGCATAAATATACTATTTGGGCTGATGGGAGAAGACAAATCTTGTTACATTTGATTGAGGAACCTGTTAGTAGTCTTTGTACATCTGTGAAAGTTTTCTTCATCGAAGGAATAAATGTTGTTAAGGATTTGAAGAAGAATGATATATGTTTTGTTGTGATTCCTAACAAACTGAGTAAGAAAACATATGATAGCATATTTGAAGAGATTGATAAGTTACTCACCGAGTATAGAGAGATAATTTTTTATAATGTACCTGATGGTTTTCCATCGAAGAGAAGTATTGATCATTGCATGGATCTAATCCCTAGAGCTAGTTTACCGAATAAGGCACCACATCAGTTGACACCTACCGAGAATTAGAAATTGAATCGACAGATTCAAGAATGTTGCAGAAAGGTTTGATCTAAGAAAGTTTGAGTCCTTGTGTATTACCAGCAGTATTAGAACCTAAGAAGAATGATTAATGTTGAATGTGTATGGATTCTAGAGAAATCAACAAGATAATAGTGAAATATGGGTTTCCTATACCGAGAATGGATGACATAATGGATAGTTTGACTGGAGCAAAGTGTAACGCCCTACCAAGGAACCCAATAGAAACTAACCTAGAACATGGTACTAAGTTTGGTGAATAATTTTTTTTAGAATTTTACATTGAAGATAAACATTCATGCAGAAGCAATAACCATTTCTCACATAACACACATCATTAACATAGATTACAAATCTAATGGGTGCCATGGCATAGAATTACTTACTAACTTAACTCATTTGATAACACCAATAAAAGATTTCATAAATTAAATTCAACATTTACATCATAATAATTACATTCCAAGAACATTTATGAATCCTAATAAACATACATCCACTGCACATGTCGCAGGGTATGTAGTAATCATTATAACATCTAAATTACAATATCCAAATTGGGTATCACATGCGATACTCTAATACAAGATTTACCATAATAGAATATGAGAAAGAACATCAATGAAGAAGTATCATAAGGAGTCCAACTACAAAGACACCATCAAGCACTGGCACCAGGACATCTAATCTCAAATGGTAAAGAATCACTACCACCTGTCTGTGTAGAACCACAAAGGTCTACCCCACCGTGCTGAGGAGATAACATCATACCCCGCTTGAATAATCAAACCAAATCAAAATACACTACTAGGAAAAGGAAGCTTGAATGCTTACCAACTCAAGGTCAACAAATATAGTGATAGGTATGACTCACTAATCTAGAGGCAACCAACCATGTAGGATAAGTAGACTATGCATAGGCAGGTGTCATCATGTACATCTAACCCTAGAGTCTCATCCTGGTAATCTCTCTGGATCCTGACACTCAAGTGACCATACATGGATCAATGACTTCTCATATAGACAAAGCCATTAACTATGTTAGACACACCTCTCAAGGAAGCCAACATCATCTCCATTCCCATCTTAGTCTGTACTAGCACTCAAGCATGGGTGAGGAACTTATCTTATTAGGTTCATTTATTTCCCCTTAATTTATTAAGTTATCACTTGATTACAAATACTTACAATAAGTGATCTTGGCAGCCACTTGTGGGCCCCAACGCTTATTGCAAGCCACCTCCTAACACATATCTAGGTAAACTACTCTAGGCTCATAGATCTCTCCTAGATCAATCATAGATAAAAATCAGATAGTCACACATCCAGAATCATCATAGAAACCAGGATTGACTACATAAACATATTCACTGAATCACTTAGTAGAACATGAGCCTATAAGATCAACTAGAATATAAACAATACACACTCACGCCAAACATAAGAAATGACATGAACATAGAAGACAATTCCCAAGCCTCTATCTCTCCTAGGTCATCTAGTACCCATAAAATTGATAAACCCATCAACCAGGAAAGATAAAACTATATTGAATTTAATAGCCAATTTCAATATAAAAAGATGCATAAACAATCGTAAGATAACTTGTACGTTCAACATGAAATAAAAGCTCAATCTAATCATGCAAAGGCAACATTCTCTGCAATTCATACCTAGGCTAAAACAAGTAAACATCTCAAATCCTAAACAATTGGACTAAACCTAATCAATGACCGGTTAGGTTCATCCACATAATTAAATAGAGTTTACTAGAATGTTAAGTACATGGAAATCCGCTAGTCCTATAATAAAAGAAACAACTAGGTAAATACATCATTTACCATTAACAACCAAGGAAAATTAATTAGTCATCATTATTATATAATGTTTACTAATAAATATTACCATTTATATCTAATGTAATCTATCAATAAAAACCATTAAATATTAATCCATGAATTAAAATAGCTAATATTTTAAAACAATAATAATAAAATATGATTATTATTTTATTTTTTAAAAACATTAATAAACAATATACATTACTAATAATTATTAAATTACAAAATTAACAAAACTATTTTAAACTAACTAACAACTAAACTTATTAATAATAAATTAAAAATTATTAACAAAGTTTAAAAGAAACATTAATTATGAATTTTCTTTTAAAAAAAAAACATTACACAAAATAAAAGTTTGTTTTATTTTTTTAATAACAAATTTGTTTTGGGAAGGGGGACCAGGGTCCACGCCCTATCCCAGGCTGCACGCGGCAGCCCATCGGCAGTACTTAGTCTACCATGCGGCAGACTTGGTCTGTCGTGCGGCAGCCAGTACCGCCAAACATTGGGGAGATGGGGGGGTGGTGGTCCCCACTCCCCAATAAACATTATATATATATATATATATATATATATATATATATATATATATATATATATATATATATATATATATATATATATATATATATATATATATATATATATATATATTTTAAAAGACTTTTCAAATATCTTTTTATAAACTTTTCATTTTTTTTAAAACACCAATAACAAGAAATGTATTTAGCACTTGACTTTAATAAATATATATTTTTTTAAACTAACACCTCTGCCTAATAAAATATATTAAATAAACCAATACTAACATTATTCTTTTTACAGGTCTGTACAAATTTGAAAATGGAAAAGACTGTACAGAGACAATTTTTTCAAAATTGGAAAATATTGGGTTTTTTACAAAAACAAGCCCAAAATTGTCTTTCTTCTAACCTGTCCTTTTCCCCACTAAATTATTGAATGATTTTACATCAAAATTGGGTTTAAGAGACTAGTTTTGTTTTTACTCGTAATTTCTTTTAACTATGTTTTTTTTTTTAAAACATAGAATATTATTTTTTTTTCCAGAATGATGAATTTTCACCCAAATTTAGTTTTTGCCAACAATCCAATAATTTAATTTATCCACACTATAGTACAAACTATATCAAAACTAATTTTTTGTTTTGTATGTGATCTAGGATGAATTTTCTCCCAAAATTTTGACAGCATAACCTTACTATGCCAAGTCTATATAAAATTATGAAATAGCAAACATATGAGTTTTCTAAACCTCAATTTGAAAGCATAAATAAAAAATAGATCTAAACTATAAATCAAATCAAACATAGAAAATTACTGAAAGTTCTACAAATGAAATCACGGGAAAGTTCTTTCAAACCCCTACCTCAATTCCAATGCTAGAAACTGAATTAGATTGCCTGTAGAATGCTGAAACTCCTAGATCTGACAATAAAAAGGCTCAACCTACAGATCTAAATCACAGTGCATGAAAATCCCAAATCCAAATGCAAACAATCTTCACCTAAAAATTCAAGCACACACACCAAAAGTTCAAGAACACAAAGAAGTCTCCAAACTCTCCCAAAAGCTCTATTCCAAAAATTCTTCAACAACCTGATTGAAAACAAATGAATGCTAATTCCCCTATTAGGGATTCAACTCCACCATTCATGCAAACCCTAGATGACTCACAAAAAGAACTCCTAATCAAACTCTTCCTCTTTTGTTGAGAGAAAATACTAATTAATAATTAAAAATAAATCTAATTGTGCACAACTCAACTTAGTCTCCTAAAGATAAGTTGTCACATTTTCAAACAAGACAAATTCAAATTCAATAAAGCACATGTTAATATTAAAATCCATTATTAAATAATTTAATATTCCAACATCATTAAATCATGCAATTTATTAATTTAATATCTAATGGACAATATTAAATTATATTTTCACGTAATTAATTAATTAAAACCAAACATCCTAATATTTGATTTTTAATTAATTAATAATCATATAATAACATAGGAAATAAATTTAATATTATTTTCCAATTACAATATTAATTTCCATAGCTATAGAAAATCACATAATCAATCAGCAATAAAATCAAGATCATCAAATAAACACACAAATTCAAAGAAGGGATCCACGAACTTTGTCACTTAACAAATTTGGGTAGGGTAGTCAACAGATACTTATCCAACAATTAGGATAAATTAGCTTAGGATAGGGTTTTGGGTCCATTTGTTACCTCCCCTCTTTACCATTGAGATGAGTATTTATGGGCATGCTCACTCTTGCCAATTCAGGGAAGACGATGCCCTGTACTTGCAAACCTGTCATCACAGAACAAAGCATGTACATATAATATATAACAAACAATGATAGGGTATGGTCGGTCATGTGGATCTTGACGAAGCGAGTAACTATGCCTCCGCCCTCTACCATACATACACATAAAATAGATACATACATATGAACACCATACACATGCTAGGATGGGGTAAGTACATCATAATCCAACTGAAACATAAAGCATTGCATCATGATAATAACAATATCTAAACATGACATCACATGACATAACCATAATCATAATCTAGATCATCAATAGTCACTGAAATAATAAGATCTGCACAAAACAATGTGGCCTAAAAGAGTATGGCATCTGAAAAACTGAAAGCAAAATATGGAGGTACTACACAAAGTATTTTACCAAAATTGATTTGAAAAGTGGGTATCATCATATTATAATCAGAGAAGGTGATGAGTGGAAGACTACTTTTAAGACAAAAGAAGGTTTGTATGAGTGGTTGGTTATGCCTTTCAGTTTAACTAATGCACTGAATACTTTTATGAGATTGATGAATGAAGTTTTGAAGAAATTATTAGGTAAATTTGTGATTGTATACCTAGATGATATTATAATATTCAGTAAGACCAGAGAAGAACATTTTTTGCATGTTAAGAAAGTATTGTAGAGATTGAAAGAAGAAAAGTTGCTGATAAATCTGAAAAAGTGTTCTTTCATGCAAGAGGAAATTGTGTATTTGAGATTTTTGATTTCAGTTGATGGTTTGAAAATGGATCCTGAAAAGGTTGAAGCCATTTTGAATTGGCCTACACCTAAGAATGCTAGTGAGGTAAGATCATTTCATGGTTTGGCAAGTTTTTATGGAAAGTTCATTAGGAATCTCAGTTATATTTGTAATGCTATGGCTGAGACTATGAGAGGAGATAAAATAGAATTCAAATGGACACATGGAGTTGATAAAAATTTTGAGACTCTGAATCAAAAGGTTGTTGAATTTCCCATGTTAGCATTTCCTAATTTTAATAAGGTATTTCAAGTGGAATGTGATGCAAGTGGAAGTGTAATAGGAGCTGTATTGAGTCAATAAGGTAAACCTGTTGCTTTCTTTAGTGAAAAGTTGAATGATGCAAAAAGGAAATATTTTGTGTATGATCAAGAATTCTATGCTATTGTTCAAGCCCTGAAGAAATGGAGACATTATTTGATACTGAGTGAATTTTTGTTGTATACCAATCATAAATCTTTAAAGTATTTGGGTAGTCAGAATAAGTTGAATTAGAGACATATGAAATGGGTTGAATATTTGCAAAGTTATACATTTGTGATAAAGCATAAGAGTGGAGTCACTAACCAAGTTGCTAATGCATTGAGTACAAGAAGATCTTTGATGACCAAGATGAAAATTGAGGTTCTTGGTTTTGATGACACGAGAGATTTGTACGAATTTGATCCTAAATTTGCACCTATTCAAGATCAACTGAGTACTAAATGGGAAGACTATTTTATTCAAGGAGGTGTCATTTAAAAGTATTCAGTTGTGTATACCGAGAGGATCAATGAGAACTATTTTGATAAAGGAGAAACATAGTAGTGGTTTGGCTGGACACTTTGGTGTTGACAGGACATTGAATTTTCTTAAGGAGAAATACTTTTGGCCGCAGTTGTATACGGATGTTTAGAAATTTGTGAAAAGTTGTGGAAATTGTCAAGTTACAAAAGGAGTAAGTCAGAATACTGGATTGTATACACCAATTTATGTTCTTGAGAAACCTTGGATTGATATCAGTATGGATTTTGTTCTTGGCTTACCAAAGATAGTAAGTGGTAATGATTCTATATTTGTTGTTGTGGATAGATTTTCTAAAATGGCACATTTTATACCTTGTAGAAAGACATCAGATTTAGTACATATAGCAGATCTTTTCTTTAAGGAAATTGTTAGATTTCATGGATTATCAAGGAGTATCATCTCTGAATGAGATAGTAAATTTGTTAGATAATTTTGGAAGACCCTTTGGAGAAATTTTGGCACCGAGTTGATGTATATTTTTACATTTCACCCATAGACTGATGGACAAACAAAAGTTGTGAATAGAAGCTTGGGAAATCTTTTGAGATGTTTAGTAGGAGACACACCAAGTAATTGGGATTCTATGTTGGCACAAGAGAGATTGCATACAATAATTCAGTGAATCAAAGTACTGGAAAAAGACCTTTTGAGATCTTAAATGGCATACAATCAAGAGGTATATCAGATTTGAGGGATATTGCTAATGAAGAGAAGAGAAGTGTTGAAGGAGTTAAGTTTGTTGAGTTCATGAAGACATTGCATGAAGATGTGAAACATAAGTTGGAGAAAAGTAATTAGAAATACAGAGACAGAGCTGATAGATCTAGAAGACATAAGACTTTTGTAGTCAGTGATGAAGTAATGGTTCATTTGAAGAAAGGTAGATTTCCTGTTAGAACATATGGGAAGCTGAAAATGAAGAAGTTTGGTCCTTGCAAGATTTTGAGAAAATTTGACAATGGCAATGCTTATGAGATTGAGTTACCTGATGACATGGACCTTTAGTTATGAGTATGAGATTGAGTTATGAGTATGAGTACCATGAGTCAGATGAAGAAATGATAGTACCAAATGATTATCCTAAGAAACAGATAGAAGAAGTTGAACAAATTTTGGAACAAAGAGTTGGCAGAAGTACAAGAGGAAAATTGTATATGGAATATCTATTAAAGTGGAAGAATAGACTGATTGAAGACAGTTCATGGATTTCATAATCTAAGTTGGATTCAACTCAGATTGTACCTACTGAATGATTTAGAGAATCATTTCAAATAACCCCAGGTGTTTGATGTAGGAGCGTCTCGGGTCCTTGGAAATCTTATGTCACCAAAAAAAAGTTTGATTTTTCTTGTGTTTCTTGGTTCCTGCTTTGACTGAGTTGGCTTGTTATTTACTCAATTTCCTTTGTTAACTGAGTTGGTCAGTTAATTCCCTGGCACTTAGTTATCTTTCCTAGCACTCAGTTGTCCTTTCTTGCCAAGTTGTTTGTTTTAGTTTTATGTTGAGGCCGACTTGTGCAATTAGTTATGGTCACATATTTAATGTTGGAATCTATCATTGGGAAGTATGTGGACCTAGATTTGGTTGTTCCTTTCATTGATGGTGGATCTGAAGGCTGACTTGTTCAATAGCCTATTGTATATATTGTAATCTTTGGTTGTAGTTTTAGGAAATCAATCAGGAGATCAATTTTTAGGAGATACAAGTTAGAATATGGAAGATAGTTTCAAACCCTTACATGTTGGAGGACTATTGTACTTGAATTTTAACAACAAGCCCTAATCAAGAAGGCCTTATAGCCTGACATGTATGAATCAATTTGAAGAAATATAAGAAGTTGATCTGCATTCTATCTCTCACTTATGTATTATTTCTTCCATGCGTGATCTCTGCAAGGTGGCTCTGGATAAGGGTGTTCCTTTGGCCCCTCTCCTCATCCTCCCTTGCATCAAGTTCTAAAAATTCAGCACTTACTTTTGTGTTCATTTTGGGACCATTTTAGCCTTCTTTACTATGTTTCTTATGTTAGGACCTCACATTGCATACATAATTTAAATCAAGATCCTACCTTATCCTTCAATATTGATCAAAATTCTAATTGGCTCTAATTTATATGTATGATTTCCCATTTATCCACCCATTTACATAATTCATTTCCATCTTAGGCCCCATTTCGGTAATTTCAAGTTTTGGATGCATTTATGCTTGATTTTCCCACTTATCTTTCCATTTTCCCCAAACCACTTAGCACCTCTTGAATCCCACAACTTTTACCTTGAAATTTACCATTTCAGGTATAGGTAAAACTTGGTTCAACCTATACCAAGAATAGGTTGAACCTATTTTGACCTATACCCAGGGGGTTAAATTTTGGTGGGTTTCAAGCCCAATACAAGGTGTTCTCATTTTCCTACCTAGCATAGTCGACATTCAAAAAAAATTGACTCCGAAATCACTATAAAATGAGACTTCTTTCCCTCATTTTCACATCTCTCATTGTGCAAGATACCTACATGCAAGTAATCTATTGTGAATTCAAGCAGTTCAAGAAAGAAATTAAGCATTCATTTAATGAATCCATCAAGCATTCAAGTTCATCCATCTTCATATATTTCCTTTCATAGATCTATCTATTTTTCCCATTGGATGACAAGAAAAGGATTTTTTCATCAAGGAAGGAGTTATACATTCATCTATTCAATTATTCTTCTTATTCTTCAATTCAAAATTGAGTAAAATTACATGAGGTTTTGTCTTACATGGTTTTCTTTTGTCTGTTGTGTTGAGTCAAAGCTATTGCATCAACATACTTGATCACATACTAAGCACAATTGCATCTACATGGTATGATATATTACATTGTTAGATTTAATCTCTTCTACATAATATCATTTCCTTTATTTTGATTCAAGTTTAAAATTCCTAAATAGGAGCTTGACCAAGGCAAGCCCCTTCCCATCAACAATCTCCCATTCCTTATGTGCAGTTGTAGATTTGTAGAGCTACAAATTTAGATATACAGATATGAGGATACAATATCATTCATAGTCTTGGGGCCTTCTAGTTTTAGCCTCTCAGGTATGGTTCAAACCTATTTCAACCTATACTTAGAAAGTTGAACTATACCCAGAAAGTTGACCTATACCCAAAAAGTTGACCTATTCCTATAGCTTTAAGATTTTCAAAGTTAGCAGATTTAGTCTCCTAGGCCCCGGATCTAGAACAATTTCTAGATCTGACAGACTCGCGTAGGGTTTCTATAGATCTAAAGTTTCTTCCTTTATTATCCCTCAAGGTGAGTAAGTCTTCATTCTCATCCCCTTTTAGCATTTCCTTTCATGCATCAGATATGATATTACATCTTTATAGCAATCATTTATTTAGTCATATCATAGATCTCTTGTATTCCTCTATCATACATTTTTTTATCCATATAGGGAATACCATAAATCCACCCTTTAGCTAGATATTTCATTTTCATACCTTCATCCTTTTGGGATGTGAAAATCATATTTGGCCTAAGGATTGGATTTTGTTCATCCAATGTATATAGAAAGTGGGCATCTACCATTGATCACTATTTTCTATTATACGCTATGATGCACTGACCCTTTCATGGTCTATTTGTATCATTATTATGTGATTTATTGACAATTTTGTTGATTTGATGTACTTATTACCTTGAAATATCTCATGTGTGAGAAAATTTTGTAAACTTATTTTATACAATATTGTTAACATCAACTTGGATGTTTTTCTTCGCTTTCACAAAATTTGTGTTGTGTTGGCTTTGAGTACCTTAGAAAAAGTGACAACAATAAAAATAATTGCATATATGACAAGGAAGAAGGATACTCATTTGAGGAGGTTGATGAGGACACATGTGGAAGTGGAAATAAGAAAAACATACTCATGGGAATGAAAATAAATCCTAAGGATGTAGAGTGTATGTACTCCATAAATAGAGAAGAATATGTTGAAATATATTTTGAAGAGCTTCATTAGGCTTACAAGGAGATAAATATCTTGGAGAAAAGAGTGATGGAATAAAGATTGTAGATTTTAGAATATTTCAAGATCAAAGAAAAATAAAAAATATTAATTTTAGGTTTGAAAGTTTTATTAGAAGAAACTAGAGGGAAAATGGATGTAATAGTAGGAAGCCTAAATTTTAGGAAGAAGGAATATGAAAGGCTAGAGAAAAAAATTGGTAACACTAAGAAAATACTTGAAGAAAGAAAATAGTCAACTGATAAAAAATATAAATCATGGAAAGAGTACTAAAATTTTGGATGAGATAATTTTTAGTTAGAGGGAACCACACATTAAGTTTGATCTATCCAAGATGTTTGAGGACAAAAAGAAAGAGGATGAAGTGTTTATCCACATTCAGGAATAGAAGACAAAACCTAGAAAGATCAATACATATTAATTATTATTTTTTCTGTCTAAATTTTTAATTGCAAGCATTATGGACCTTAGGTAGTGAATTATAGAAGGTTTCCTATAGTAAAAAATAATTTTGTGGGAAGAAATGTATTTGTACCTTTATGTGATCGCAATATCATATACTACAACTACAATAGTTTTGGACACGTTGCAAAACATTGTAGAATTAATTTTGTAAAAAAATCTAACCCAAATAGAAAGAAGATGACCTTTATTAATCAAACAAAAAATTATAAGGTGTGGAATACGAAAAAAAAGAGGATTAGCATTTGGAAAGGTCAAAATCCCCTCTTAAAACATTTCATGATCAATTTAAGGTATATGTTGGACCCGAAGACAAAGACTATATTACTGCATCCAATAGAAAATAATGTGGAATCACAAATAAAATTTGATGATTTTGTTGTGAGATTTTACAACACATAACGAGATTAACTTATTGAAACCAAAGACATAGAATGTCTATTCAGAATTAAGGATAAAAATTGGCCTTCATATAAAAAGGACAAGTATTCAATAATAATTTTGAGTTCTTCTAGAAAAAAATGAGAGAGAGTGAGCTCTCATATATGATGTTCTAAAGAGCACATAGATTCAAGGAGAATATTGAAACCTTACCACTAGAAGACTCGATGTCCTCGTGGTGAAGAAAAGTTGGTTAATTCCTTGTGGTATCTTAGATAGGGGAGATAAAGTATCTAAGGGAGAACTAAAGATTCCATTTTCTATTGATGTCAAAAGGGAGGAGAGAAGCCAAAATACTTGGATCTGATCAAGTGTGTTGTTCTCAGGAGAACCATTTTGTTGTTTTTCCACATATATTCAGTGCTCTTGTGTGTTGATATGTGAATTTTCTTTCTACTTGCTTAGCTAAACTAATGATAAACTAAAGATCGTTAGATTTAATGATTTGAATTTCAAAATGGTTATGATTCTTGGAGAATTCATTAATGGTAAATAATATATTTTGATTTGAAATTGGTATATATTGATTTTGTCCCCTCTCACTATATCTATGTTTATATCAGATATAGATGAAGATGGAGATGGATACATAAGGATATAGAGAGAAAAAGAGGGATAGGTAAAGAAAGAGATGGGAGAGGGATATATACACACACACACACACACACACAGGTCCAAGAACCCTATTTATCCCATAAACAAGATTTAATATATATGTTTTTACAAAATAAAGATAATAAACAAATTTTAATATTTACATAATTTCAAGTTATAATTTTATGTATTCAAGTGTTTATTACAAGTAATAACACATATACACTAGTAATACATTGGCTTTCATGGGCCACCTTATAAGTTTAAAAAAAACAAAAAAAAACTATGAAGTATAATTACAAATAATGTCATACACAAATTTATGTATAAACACCATCCTCTAGTCACCATCAACCCATGTGGTTATTAACAAGACAAGGATGGTAACATGGCCAAGGCTCTTTTCCACCTAACCACACAGACATTAAATGCTTCTATGGATTTCTTCATGACACAAAGAGTTGTCGACCTTACACAAAGTACCTAGCTAGAAAATAATGGTAGGATGGAAAACTTGGTACAACTTGGTATATATATGCATGCATTTGTAATAATGAAATGTAATATCCTACTATCAGGATATGATAGGGAAACATATCAATAATTTTTCTAGTCTAATTAATCTATTTCAATGAATGCGACTTTAGCCAAAGCACTTTAAAATAAATGGATTTTCTTGAAAAGAGGATTATCTTTCTCTGTTTACCTATATTCAACACCCTTTCCTATAAAAATAGCCAAAATACAAATATACACACAAAAAGGAACATCTACTTTATTAAATGAAGGCAATTAGATACCATATCTATGTAATGCAAGTCAACTTATTGCATATGATATCTATCATGATAATTAAAAACTTTCTTGTAAACATAGTAAATGATATTTCTCAATGTAACTAAGTCTATGTGACTCTTATTCATAATAATCATGAGTGTAATATTGCAACAAAACTCATGTCTAAATAAAAAGAAAAATTTATAATAGAATTAAAGAGGTTTCAATCACAATGAAAATTAAGCAAATTTTTAATAAAGAAGGTATATCACATGTATGTATACGCATATATACATCTAAATTTGTATGTATACTTATGTGTATACATTCTTATCTTAAACTAATGAACACAAACAAGTCAAACATCAGAGATAAAATAAAAATGCGCCTACACAAATAAGAACCCAACTCATTCATTGATACTAAAAAGATTTAAATAAATAATATTCCATATTTTAATCTTGACTCTAAAAAGGGCTAACATTTAGAATAATAATGTTTTATCATCCAAGTAACTAATTGTGAGTCTCCTTGTTTATATAATTGAATTATTATAACCATCTTTCTCTTGATATCAAAGATGTATTAGAGGTAAATAAAGATATCAAGGTTGAGTTTTACTTACCATTCACTATAAATAATAATAAAATAAGTTGTGATAAAATTGTATTAATATTCTAGCATTAGCCCTTAACTATTATTATTTCCCATAAATGTAGGTTTTCCTTGAAAGATAATATGCTAAGCTTCAATATGCTAATATTTTCCTTGCTAAGGAGTCTTTAATGTTTGGAATATTTTTTTTCCTAAAAGAGCATTAAACCTATTCTTTTAAAAATAATATACTATTATTATAACAAAGATTCAAGATAATTCTACTATGTCTCTTTTCTTAATGTTTATTTCTTATCTCATCTCAATTATTCCACCATTTTCACTAAAGAATATGTTTTGAGATTATTTTTTTTAAATCATTGTTAATTCTTATTATAGTCTTCTCAAATGATATTTTTATTCTACTTTCTCAAATGTAGAGGAATGTGGAGCATTCTCCCTTAAAACAATCTTTCTTGCATATTCAATCTTTCACTATTGTTACCTTTTGAAAACACCACATACTAAATATCATCACTAGACATCATCACAACATATAAACACTCATTTTTGGACCACTATTGGTCACCACACATTAGGAAACAATCCAATCCATTAGGTTGGCATCAATGAAAACATTGAGCTCATATTACTAACAGAGCAATAATAATATAAATGTCTCAAAAATAACTTCCATTTCATAGGTAGTATTCTGGCAAATATGGTAGTTATCATAAGCTATGGAGAATTAATTATACTGGTAGCAACAATAGTCAATTTATCAGCTATAAAATTTAGTTTTATTGCACCACAATGGGGTGTAGTATCACCCCACATAAAGGTTTACAAAATGTGCCAAAGTTGGTGATAATAAACTTGGTTTGATAGCACTTTAATAATGCAATTCTTTAAGGGAATTTTTTAAAACTTGTTTAGAATGCATACCATTGATATATGAGTGAGAACATATCATTTGGTTTAAATACACATCGAGGTGGTACAATAAATAAAGTACTTGGTTTGAATACATAATGCATATGTTATAAGGTAAACTTTTTTTTTCAAACAAATCAGCCTCCATAGCTATATTGTGGCTTAGTAATCACTTAAACATTGGCACTTGTATAAGTATGTGCATATGAAGCATAATCATTCAATGTAATAAAAATTAATAATTTCCATATCCAGAGAGAGTAGATATGTTTTGAACATCAAAGCAATGGTATATAGGTGCAAATACATTGTTACCAACAAGGTATGAAAAATAATTTTCATTTTCATATTACCAAAAAAAATGTGATAATATTTTTTTTTAAACATCATCAATAATTTAGAAACACCCATTATATCATTTGAAATAAATTACTAAATGAACTACATGGTATGTGCAATAAGTTCCATCATGTCCATTCTTTATCAAATGGTTAGATTCCTCTCCTCAACCATGTCCCTGTATTCAACTCTTACCTGTGTTAGATAACTGAGAGGGGGGGTGAATCAGTTAAGTCCAATTATCCTATAGTCCCAAATACTCCCATATGTATATAAAAAATCTTTCAAATCAAATAATGAACTCGATAAAATATCAATTGTGCCTTTCTCTTCATATACCGGGATTACCAGTAAATTAAATATTGTGTATTGATCTATCCAGTTATAGTAATGTGTAAAGTAAAATAACAATTCAACACATCCATACTCATATAACATGTAGATTTTTAACTTGGAAACCCTGCTAGGGGAAAAACCACCTAGGACCGGTAACCCAAAATAATTCACTCTTCTTAAGTGAGCTCAGTTAAGAGCCAACCATGTTAAAAGTTACAAAACACACTATGAGGTGTGACCTGGCTAGAGGATTTATCACTAATAGTTCTCCCTTGACCAATCATTCACTATGGGGTCAACAAGAAAATAATCAACATTCATTGAATGTCATATTGAAATATAAAGACTGTTAAGTCCCACTTGGTTAAGAGATTTATCTATAACAATGGTTAAACTGATACAGTAATGATCTTATTCAAATACAACTTTGATTTGTAGATTTGCAGATCTATTTTAATCTCAAAAATACCTCTGATCAATAATCAATTCAATATCTTCATTTCCTTGAACTATATTTTGCTCAGTAATTGCTTTATCAGACGCTTGGTGTTGTCTACAGATTTTCTCGGTTCTATCTTCAACTAGTTTGATCAGTGTTGCATGAAAATAATCTTTCTCATGTGAACTCTCCCGGAGAAGACTCAATAATGAATCTCATGTCTCTTTATATAGACATCATAAACTATTTTATTTCCATCCATAGATTTTGTCTCTTAATCTTCACCGTAGAATTTTTCTCTTTAACCTTCCTTGGCAGTTGTGTTAATAACATGTTTCATTCTCCTTCATTTGATCATCCTTGAATTTTTTGAGCCATTTGATCATCATAAAAAATATTATCACTTACATCATAATCATAAAAAATTATCCAACTCATCATCTTTAGCTAGCTGTCACAAAACTCCATTGATTTCTTTCACTTGGACAATAGAAGAATACGTCGTCGATAACTATCTCGGTTAACACTATACTCGGTATACACTACACTCGCTTAGTGTATAGTTAATTCTTCATTTATCGACAACATAAACTTATTCAATCCTGATCTTCAATGCATAATAGAATCATGTAATATAATCAAGTCATTAACATAATGCCATAGAATCATCAATAAGTTACCCAATGTATACCATATCCATATCTTTATCATCTTTATGTAGATATCTCATTCCTTTACCATTTTTCCTTCTTAAGATGTTTGTAACCATCATGATAAGTACAGTCAAAACTAGTTCACATCAATGACAATAAATTAACTAATTCAATGTCTTACATACACTTTAGTATCTCGGTGATCATCAATCACCATCTTTCAATTATCCATTCCATTGTCAAACTTTCCTTCAAGATATTCAATCAGTTGTAGTTTATCAATCTCTCCCTTTGGCATTGATGGAAACACAATATGAAATATGTCATAGAATACCAAACATCTACTCTAAAACTCTATAAGAAAATTTTGTAAGTCGGTAAGCTCTCCCTAGCTTGTTCATTTAATATGTTTAATCACTACACAACATTAATACTCCTTCCAGTCTCTCGCTATAGATTTGATCTTCTCTCCCTGTGTGTATTTTATTCTTTCCCTTTAGATAAATATTTCATTGATTCTTCTCTCCCTCTGACAACAATGCCAAAAATAATAAAAAAATCTTCAATAGCCAAAATATTATCTTTGGTGTTCGGTTTAGATCAAGTACCTTTCATGTATCGATATGCAATTTTGGTTTTTTTTCCATCTACAACTTTCACAACCTCAGGAAAACTAAAGTCTGAACATCATACATCAATATAATTTGATATTCTGATAAATTATAGGTTGATGCAACATCCTAATCACCTTAGTGATTGATAGATAGGGGATGGACCCCTAGTCTAGTCCTCAAGTACTCAAATGTATCCTTAGGTAAGGGTTTAGTGAATATATCAGCAAGTTTCTCTTGTGGTTTCACATACTCTAGTTTCACTTTATTTTCTTTTACTTTGTCCCTCATGTAGTGATACTTTATAGATATATTATTTGTCTTTGTATGCATCACCAAAATTTTAGAAATGTTTATTGCACTGGTGTTATCACAATATATTATCACTAGGTCAGTGATCTCTTCATTCATGCCTTCCAAAATTTGTTTTATCCATGCAATGTTTGAACAATTAGCAACAAAAATTTAACATATTATGCTTATTTAGTGCACTAAGAAATGCATCATTGTTTCTTACTTATCCAACTAACTAGTCTTTCTCCCAAAAATAATGCTCCACCAATAGTGCTCTTTCTATCATCAATGTTTCCAGCTCAATCTGCATCTATGTAAACTTTCAGCTCAAAATTGCCTTCTATCTTGTACCACAAGCCATATTTTTTAGTGTTCTTCAAGTATCTCAAAATTCTTTTTACAACAGTCATATATGATTCTTTAGGATTAGCAAAAAATCTTGCTACAATTCCAACTGCATGTGCAATATCTGGTCTACTATGCACACCATACATCAACTTACCAATCATTGATCTGTATAGTGTTAGATTTACCTTAGTTGACTAGTAATCCTTCATCAATTTGCATTTGGTGACCATAGGTGTACCAACTATTTTTGAATCCTCCATACCAAAGGTCTTCAATACTTATTTTATGTACATTGATTTTGTAATATATATGCCTTCACTTTGTTATAAAATTTGCAAGCCAAGAAAGAATTTAATCTCTCTAAACATTGACATTTCAAATTCTTTTCTCATTTCATCAGAAAATGATTTGTATAGATTATTGTGTCCTCCAAATATGATGTCATCAACAAAAATTTCAGCAATAAGAATCTTATCATCAATTTCACCTTTCAAGAATAAATTGTTGTTGTCACTTGTTCTAACAAATCCAATGCTAATAAGGTAGGAATGGAGTCTTTCATATCATGCTCTCAGTGCTTGTTTCAGTCCATATAGTTCTTTGTGCAACTTACATACCATGTTCTTCTGATTATGATCAACAAAACCTTCAAGTTGATCAATGTATACCTCTTCTTCAAGTATCCCATTCAAAAATGCAAATTTAACATCCATCTAATAAGATTTAAATCCTTTGTAAGAAGCATAAGCTAGCAATATTATAACTCCTTCAAGTCTAGCAACTGGTGCAAAATTCTCACCATAGTCAATACCTTCTTCTTGTGCATACCCTTTGCATACAAGTCTTTCCCTATTCCTAGTGACATCTCCATTTTCATTCAACTTGTTTCTGAATATCCATTTGGTTCCAATTACATTCTTATCGTTTAGTCTCGGTACCAATGTCCGTGTTTTTTTTTTCTGTATCTGCCCAATTTCTTCATTCATAGCTTTAATTCATTCATCATTTTCAATTACATCTCTAACAATTTTAGGTTCAAATTCATAAACTAAGAATGTGTTATTTCTCAACTTACTTCGTGTCATCATGTCATCTTTCTTGTGTCCAATAATCTAATTTTGTGGATGATGTTTCCTTATGTATCTTGCAAGTACAGGTTCATTTATCTATTCTTCATTGTGTTCTCCACTCTGTGTAGGATCATTATCTTCATCAGTAATAGTTTATTGATTCTTGATCTGTATAGGCCAATGCTCGGTAACACCAAATGGCTACTTAGGTAGACTACCAGGTTTCCTAATGTAAGTAAATCTACCATAATCTTTTGGTTCCTTTTTGCTTTCTTCATCATTCTTCTCAGTAAATTCATCAAATCTCATATTTGCACTTTCAATCATCTTGTTAGTAGCCTTATTCAAACATTTGTAATCTTTTCTCTTAGTAGTATATCCTAATCTAATATTCCTTCATCACCTTTTGAATCAAATTTCCCATTTCTATCGTCTTTCAGAATGTAACATCTACTTCCAAATATTTTGAAATAACTTACATTAGGTGTGTAACCATACCATAATTCATAGGGTGTCTTGTTTGAATCTTTTTCAATTGAACTTAGTTTAATGTGTAAATGATAGTAGTAATAGATTCTCTCCAGTATATCTGTGCAATATCCTTTTTAATCATTAGTGTTCTAGCACAAGAAACAATAGATCTATTCCTCCTTTTAGCAATCCCATTCTTCTGGGGTGTCCTCGGTGCAGAAACTTGTCTCTTAATTCCATGCTCATTAAAAAAATTAGTGAACTCATCAGAAATAAACTCACCACTTCTATTTGATCTCAAAATTTTTAGTTCTTTACCACTTTCTTTTTCCACTTTAGCTTTAAACCATTTAAACATTTTTAAATCTTTAAATTTTTCTTTCAAGAATAAGAGAGTCATCATTATAGAGTAGTCATCACAAAATAAGATAAAGTATCTGTCTCCATAATAACTCTGAGTTCTCATAGGACCACACAAGTCAGTATGAACCAGCTCCAATATAGCATTAGATGCATAGTTTTTTTCTCTTAAAACTATATTTTTACATTTTACCCATTTGACATTATTTGGACATGACATGGTCAGGTTTAGATAAGCTCGGTAAACCTCTAACTCTCATTTTCTTACTGATCTTAACCATGTTATCAAAATTCACATGACATAACCATTTGTGCCATAACCACACATCTTCAATTCTAGCCATTAAACAAGAAGTTTCAACATTATCAAGATAAAATAGATTACATTTAGATTTTTCACCAGTACCGACCAACTTTCCAGTCTCATCATAGATTTTCACCTTTCTATTCTCAAATAAAAATTGGTGACTCATGTTATTCAACTGTGCTACACTCAAGAGATTATAATTAAGTGCCTTCACCCAATATGCATTCTCGCATCTGATCTTATTGTTCAATAATATACACCCTTTTCCCTTTACTAGACAAGGTGTATCATTTCCTATTTTAGCAGATCCACCATTATAATGTTCAAGGTATTCAAATGTTTCTTTATCACCAGTCATATGATGTTTACAACCACTATTAATGATCCAAGTATCATTATTGCTAACTTTAGAAATAATTTTTGTTTCAAGATACTTTTCTTCTTCTTCTTCTTCTTCTTCTTCTTTCAAAGCTACGAATACCAACTCAATGTCTTCATCAGTGCCAGTGTTGGTGTTGGTGTCATCATCATCATCTTCAACAAGGTAACATGCCTTCTTGCCTTTGTCTTTGTAATCTTAGTTACTTCTTCTCTCATATTGTTGGTTGCCTCTATGTTCTCAATTATCTCTTCTATCTGACTTCCTTTCATTAAATATTTCATTATTTTTATCATCTTCTTTCATGTTAGGATATCTAGCTATGATATGGCCAATATCTTTACAGTTAAAGCATACCAAGGGTAATTTTCTCTATATCTTCTTACAAATTGCAAAAACTCAAATAGCATAAATAGGTGTCAATATTCTGAGAATTTTACTTACAACAGTGTCTTCTTCAATAATACCTCTTTCTCCTCAGATAACATTCACAGTCTCCTTGACTCAGTTTATGTACTGTGATATGTTCTCTCCTTCTTTCATTTTCATGTAATCAAACTTTCCTCTAAGACTTTTAGTTTTATCCCTCAGCACATTCACATCTCCTCTGTGAACTATTGCAAGCATGTCCCACATCTATTTAGCAGAAGTAAATGTCTTGACATCTTCAAATTTGGCATCTAATAAGGAAGAAACATGATCTATTATTGTAGTATTGTGTTCATGTATTTCTCTCATCTGATCAACAATCAAATGTCTAGTAGGCAAGATGAATTCTTTATCCAAATAGTATATTGTAGATTCTCTAATTCCTGATAGATACAATCTCATTCTTCTTTTCCATGTCGAGAAGTTGTCTTTGTTCAACTTTGGCACCTCTCTCTTATACATCTTGTGATATTTAGCTTAAGTCCTTCAAACTTTCCTTCCAAGCACTCTATGCTCTGATACCAATTGTTAGATAACTAAGATGGGGGGTAAATTAGTTAAGTCTAGTTATCCTATAGTCCCAAATAATCCTAGATGAATATAACAAAACATTCAAATCAAATAATCAACTCGGTAAAATATCAATTGTGCCTTTCTCTTCATATACTGATTACTAGTAAATTAAATACTGTGTTAACCGATCTATCCAGTTATAGTAATGTGTAAAGTAAAATAACAATTCAACACATTCATACACATATAACACATAGATTTTTAACTTGGAAACCCTACTAGGGGAAAAAACACATGGGACTGGTAACCCAAAATAATTCACTCTTCTGAAGTGAGCTTGGTTAAGAGCCAACCATGTTAAAGGTTATAAAACACATTGTGAGGTGTGACCTAGTTAGAGGATTTATCACTAACAATTCTCCCTTGACCAATCATTAACTATGGGGTCAAAAAGAAAACAATTAACATTCATTGAATGTCATATTGAAATATAAAGATTGTTAAGTCCCACTCGGTTAAGAGATTTATCTGTAACAATGGTTAAACTAATACAATAATGATATGATTCAAATACAACTTTGATTTGCATATTTTTAGATCTATACTAAGCTCAAAAACACCTCTGATCAACAATCAATTCAATATCTCCATTTCCTCCAACTATGTTATGCTCAGTAATTTCTTTCTCTGATGCTCAATGTTGTTTGCAGATTTACTCAGTTCTATCTTCAACCAGTTTGATCAATGTTGCATAAAAATAATATTTTTTACATGAATTCTCCTGTAGCAGACTCAACAATGAATCTCATGTCTCTTTATATAGATATCATAAACTATTTTCTTTCCATCCATAGATTTTTCCTCTTAATCTTCACCATAGATTTTGCCTCTTTAACCTTTCTTGGCAGTTGTGTTAATAAAACATTTCATTCTCCTTCATCTGATCATCCTTGAATTTTATCAGTTGTTTGATCATCATAACAAACATTATCATTTACCTCAAAATCATAAACAATTGTCCAACTCATCATCTTTAGTCGGTTGTCACAAAACTCTATCTATTTCTTTTACTCTGTCAATACTAGAACGCGTCAGTGATAACTAGCTCGGTTAACAATACACTCGATATACACTACACTTTCTTGGTGTATACTGAATTCTTCATTTACTGACCACATAAAATTGTTCAATCCTGATCTTTAATACATAATATAATCATGTAATACAATCAAGTCATTAACATAATGCCATAGACTCATCATGATGCAGTCAAGGATGGTGGATCTAATGAAGGACAGTCCAAACCTTGCAGCCAACAGAATTACATAGTGGAATACTCAACACAATAGATAACACCACAAATATTTCAATTAATTTGCATTAACATTCCTAGCTGTAAGGCCTTCTAGGTTAGGGCCAATTACAAAATGAAACAATTCTACAAGATCCATAGTAGATCCAATACAATCTCAGCTAGTTCAACTTTGAAGACAATCAAAAGCTGATGGAAACCCTAAGGCAGATCTAAACTTGAGCTTGCAAGCCTCCAAGAAATCTCCTTGTCTCCAAGTATGCAACCCCTAGCTCTACTACAAACAACTATCAGATTACATTCTGATCTGCAAGATCATACAAGAACTTTTCCACAACTTCACCAACTTCATCTTTCAAGCTTCACATCTGATATCCCATATCTACTAAGTCATGTCCCTAAACATCTACCCAAGTACTCCTTAAATACTAATCATCAGCCACAAGTCGGCAAGATGAAACCCTTAACTCCCCAAAACAAATAATTAAATTCCATACAAGTCAGCTTACAAATGTATACAAACATTTAATTCAACATGTCAGCCTATAAAAATAGCTACCAATAATAAATGCACCAAGTCAGCTCAACAAATCACATAAAACTCCAATTGGTAAGCCAGAACTACCTAGCGATAGTGAATTAACCGAGTATGCCAAGCATTGCTGAGCACCAGTGTCAACCGAGCACCATAGGAATGATGGAGTAACAATTTCACTGAGCACTAGAGACTACTGAGTTCCTTCAGTGACCGAGCTTCCTTCAATGACCAAGACCATCAGTCAAGGCTGCAACTGAATAACACTAGCCAAAATACTAACACTCCATGAAGTTTCACTGAGGACACAGAATGTCCTACCTTAACCTTGGATGCCTCTGCATCAGACACCCCAGGTTCCAAAAGATGTTCATATGTGAGAAGAACATCTTCCAGGATTCAACACATAAATCCCAAACTGGTTCTTCACATACAATTTCTCCACCTTTTCTGCTTGTGAATTCTTCACTTCAGTTTCCTCTGTCTCTTCAAGTCTTTTCTTGACAATGTACAGGTCGGTTCTCCATGATGATCATTCATTTTCTTTGGATCCACAATCTCCACTCAGCTACCAATACTTAGGCTTCTCCTACCGAGTGTTGTATCCATCAAAGGCATCAGTGAAAACTTCCTTTCCTCCTTCTCAATAGTAAATACATTTTGGACATAATCATAAATAGCTTTGCAATCATATTGCCAAGGTCTACTAAGCAATATATCACAACTATTCATCTTCACAATGTCACATAACAAAAGATCTTTGTACTGGCCAATCTGAACATGAACGAAGCATTGTTCTCTAACTTCCAAAGTATGAACATCTTGTAACTAGCCAAGCCTATAAGGACAAGGATGCTTCATTCTATTCTAACCAAGTTTCTAAACTAGGTCCTCAGTAACAAGGTTATTAGTACTACCACTATCAGCAATAACATCACAGAGTTTACCTTGAGTCACATTGGGTCCTAAACAAGTTACTCCTCTGACAAGGTTCATCCTTTGTACCGAGAAATGTTCACTAAAGTAGAAAGTTCTCTGATTCAGGTTCATTCTAAATGTTCTCATTCATCACAGGAGTTCATTAGTCAACCTTCTTCTGTGTACACTCAAAAGAATGGTGTCCTCCTCTCCATAGTTATAGCAAGTACCTTAAAGATAACTCTACTTGTCTTCTTCTTCAGTTTCACAGGTTTCCATTCATCTTCTGCATCAGTCAGTTTATCCTTCATTGAGTGATCAATCTTTTCCTTCCCTTGGGAGTTACTAGGTTGTTTCCTCTTCAACTTATCTTCTGCTTTTAGAGCATACTGATAAGCATCTTTAGTAGAATCAATCTTCAACATACCAAGCTCATCCTAAATATTGAATCTCAGACCATTCACATACTGAGCTACCTTTTCCTTACCAAGCTCTCGGTGTCCAGACCGAATAGTAAGTTTGTAGAACTCCTCGGTATAATCTTCAACAGAAAAATCCTTCTGTTTTAGCTTCTGCAACTTCTTAAATAAGTCAAGCTCATAATTAGCAGGTATGAACTTAGCTTTCAACTTAGTCACCATCAACCTCCACCGATTGATCTTTTTTTCACCTTCATCTTCTCAATCTTTGTAGTTCCTTCCACCAAAGAGCAGTATGTCCTTTCAACTTTGTTTGTGCTAATCTCGCCCGAAGAGGATCTTCAATTTCTTCCAGCTCAAAGAAATCTTCAAGCTCACCAATCTAATCAATCAGATTGTCAAGCTTCAAAGTACTAAAGAAGGTAGAAAATTCCATTTGGTAACTACTAAATTGAGCAACAGATCTAGGTAACCGAGCAGTTCTGTCTTCACCAAATTTGTTCCTTTGGTCATCACCACTAGATCCACCAGTTTCAAATTCTTCAGCAACTTCTTCATAGCCATCCTTAGTACCAACATTCCAAGGTATACCAGTAATAGCTCTCATGATCTCAGCAACCATGTCATTCTTCATCAATTCCATCTCAGATCTGAAATCTGATTTCACTTTCTCTGTGATCCGGGATTCAACAGTATCACAAAGATCAGAAATAACTCTAGGGTCCAATCTTCTCGGAGGCATCCTTAAAGATAAGAGAAACCTTCTACAACAAACCCTCATCGACCACCTTGTGACAATTTCCAAGTTGTAACCAAGTCAGATCGCAACCTGTAATCTTGTAAACAACCAGGACACAATTTCACAAGTTCAGTGCTTTGGATCTGCAATCCAGATTGTGCACAATCTCTGCTCCAACAAGATCAACTTTGCAAGATCAACCTTGCTAGGTTAACCTTCAAGATCAACTCCAACAGGAACAAACCATCGCTCTAATACCACCTGATGCACTCAAGGATGGTGGATCCAATGAAGGAAATTCCAAACCTTGTAGCCAACATAATTACACAATGAAATACTCAACACAACATATAACACCACAAATGTTTCAAGTAATTTACATTAACATGCCTGACTGTAAGGCCTTCCAGGTTAGGGCCAATTACAAAATGAAAGAATTCTGTAAGATCCACAATAGATCCAATACAATCTCAACTAGTTCAACTCTGAAGAAAATTAGAAGCTGATGTTAACCCTAAGGTAGATCTAAACTTGAGCTTGCAAGCCTCCAAGCAATCTCCTTGTCTCCAAGTATGCAACCCCTAGCTCTGCTACAAACAACTATTAGATTACAATCTGATCTGCAAGATCATACAAGAACTTTTTCACAACTTCACCAACTTTAGCTTTCAAGCTTCGCATCTGATATCCCAGATCTGCTAAGTCATGTCCCTAAACATCTACCCAAGTACTCCTTAAATACTAATCATCAGCCACAAGTTGGCAAGATGAAACCCTTAACTCCCCAAAACAAATAATTAAATTCCATACAAGTCAACTTACAAATGTATACAAATATTTAATTCAGCATGTCAGCCTATAACAATAGCTACAAATAATAAATGCACCAAGTTGGCTCAACAAATCACACAGAACTCCAGTTGGTAAGCTAGAACTACCGAGCGACAGTGAATTAACTGAGTATGCCAGGCTTCACCAAGCACCATAGGCATGACCGAGTAAAAATTTCACTGAGTGCCAGAGACTACCAAGTTCCTTCAGTGACCAAGCTTCCTTCAATGACTGAGACCGTCGGTCAAGGCTACAACCGAGTAACACCGGCCAAAATACTAACACTCCATGCAGTTTCACCGAGGACACAAAATGTCTTGCCTTAACCTTGGATGCCCTTGCATCACATCAATAAGTTACCCAATGTATACCATATCCATATCTTTCTCATCCATCTCATTTTTATGTAGATATCTCATTCCTCTACCATTTTTCCTTCTTAAGATGTTTGTAACCATCATGATAAGTACAATCAAAACTAGTTGACATCAATGACAATACATTAACTGATTTAGTGTCTTACATACACTTTAGTAGCTCGGTGATCATCAATCACTATCTTTCAATTATCCATTCCATTGTCAAACTTTCCTTTAAGGTATTCAATTAGTTGTAGTTTATCAATCTGCACTCAGTCACTCATTCGATAGGTTAGCCTAAAACTATGGTTGAAGCATAATGAAATACATTTGGTGACCTCATAATTAATTAACTAATTACATCATAAATCAATAATCAAGAGATAACAAGCCAATAATATATTCTAATTTATTTCATTATTAACAAAAGTATAAAATTGGATGTGACATAGATAGATATAAAAAAATAGGGAGAGGGACAAAAAGATATAGAGATATAGATAAAGATAGATGACGAGATAATGTGACAAATAGAGAGATATAAGGAGATATAAAGTTGGAGAGGGAGGGAGAGACAAAGATACATGAAAATGGATAAATATTAGGTACAAAATGTTTTTAACAATAAGAATAAACAAGATAAATATTATCTAAGAACTTTGATAAATCAAAAGGGAAAAAAGTGCTTGAATAAAGTAGAGAGAGAAAGAGAGGAGAGGAGGGGTTGAAATATATGAATAAAAATAAATAAAAATGAGCATAAGAAAGGGAAAAAAAGAGACAAAATATAAATGATACATTATATTTATTATTTATATATATTATAATTAAAAATATTAAAATATAAATCTAAATTATATATAATAATATATAAACTTTAAATTATAAATTTAAAACTAATTGGAAAAAATTAAATTTTAAACAATTTATTATTAAAACAAATCTAGATCACCCACTTTCTCAAGAGGAAGATAAACTTAAACTATTTTACCCAAGCCAACAATTTCATAAAACTTAGTAAAAGCGCATTTGGGCACGATGGTAATTAAATGGTAAGGTGTTTTCTTCATGGTAGGGAATTGTTGGAAAATAGGATCTCTATGAAATGTGTTTGACATTAGTTAAAATAAAATAAAATAATAAAAGATTTATAACAAAATCTTAATTAATTTAAATTAGAATTATTATTAATAAATATTTATTTCAATGTAAATTATTCACATTTTTTTTATTACAGATTATAAAATTTTAGAAATTTATATTTAATAATTATATTTTTAATTTTTACAATTATGACTATCTAAATAAAGTTTTGAAAAAAACTAGATTTTTTATTAATATAAAAATAAAATAAAATAAAATTCTTTTAAGATAGATTTAATTAATTTAAAGTAATAATAAATTTTTTAAAACTATTTGTAAAGTAAGATTTCAATTGTTAAATTAAAAACATAATAAAAATCTAAAAACTAAATGACATTAGAATGCTATTAAAGACAAGTACTCCCACCACGTGGCACTTGTTTATTTTTCAAACAAGTACAACAAAATTAAATATTAAAATTTAAAAAAAATTAAATCTATATTATTTTAAATATTAAAAAAAAATAGGTCAATTTTTTATATCAAATTGTTAATATAATTCTTTCTTATCAGTTACAATTGAACAAGTTAAATTTTTTAAATTACTAAATCAACATTATTAAATAAAAATATTAATTAAATAACAAATATCAATATTCTTGAAAAATTAAAATATAACTCCAAACCAAAAAACTTTTCAAAAGAAAATAATATTATATAATTATTGATTTTATTAATTTATAAATGATAAGGAAATTAAAAAAATTAATAAGATTTAGAAAATGTTTGAATAATTGTAAATATATATTAAAAAATAATATTATACATTATCATTCTTTTAATCTGTTAAATTTTAAAGACTTTTTTAATAATCCACATTTATATACAATTATTTTAATGAGATTAATTTTTCAAATTTTAATATAAATAAATTTTAAACTTCATTAATATATAATAAAATAATTTAAATAGAAAATAGAAGAAAGTGTTGTATTGTAATTTTCTTTTTTGAATTTAGAAACACTACATTTAAAGTTTAGAAATGTAGATATTCTTTTTGATCTTTCTAAATTAAAAACTAGATTTCTTTCCTTCTTGTGTCTTCAAATCTTTCCTCTAGTTTTATTATAAATAACATAGTTCACATTTCATTTGTACTTGCTTTTTCATAATTGATTCTTCTATTTTACCATGGCTCTTATGGATTGTGTCAAGATTATAGTTTTCTCTATTACTATTCTCCTTTTATTAGTACTTGCCGATAGGTTAGGCAAGTACTATTGCATCCATTTTTGGATTTCTTCCATTAACTAGTGATTAAAAAATCACGTTCTACCAATTAAAATTATTATTTTTATCAAATTTGTTACAAAATTAATAATTTGTATAGTATACATGCACATTTTTTATGTTTATAATTCAACAAAATTAATTTCTAGCTCTTGTATTGGCTTAAAAATTTAGGCTCTTATACACGAATTTTATGGAAGCACTACTTCTATTACAATTTTCGAGGCAATATTATAGGGGCAAATGCTTTACCATGCCTTTAAAATAATTCATATTTATTTTATATATTTAGATTAGATAACATAAATTATAATTATAATCTAAATATTAATAAACTTAACTTTTTCATTATATATTTTATATTAATTAACTTATTTATATTTTAAAATACTAAATAATATGATTTGACATAAGTTATATGAACTATATAAAATATTATTAAAATTGTTCCTAGTTAATTAAATGATGTAATTTATTTTGATTTTAACAATTATTTTTTTAAAATAGGAAATTATATTATATTAGATTAATAATTTATGTGAAGTATTGAAATTTTGATTTATAGTTATATTTTTTAAATATCTTATAATATATTATATTGATTATTTATGTATAAATTATTTTATTTCAAAAATTAATAATTATATTTAAGAAAAATAATTTTATTGATATTTTTCATTATATATTTTTCAATTTTTTTTTTTTTTTTGGCAGATGGTCTGGAGTAGGAACTTCTACCACAGATCTGATAGCTTGGCTGAAATCTCAACTCTTGAATGAGGTAAGTATATCTATCTTATTAGAAAATTTTATTTTCATTAATTGTAAAGATGGAAATATTAAAAGTAAAATTAGAAATGAAGGTTTAGCTAAATATAAAGACTCTGATTTTTATATTTTTGACTGGGTTCCCCTGTTCAACCCAATAAACCTTAAGGACTTTCTTGTAGAAAAAGCTATTGTTCTTAGAAATCTGCCGATAGAATTATCTGATGTAGAAACTGTCAAATTAATAGGAAATCAAATTGGTGACTTTCTAAGCATTATTGATAATGATAATAACCAGTATGAAAAAATCATTAGAGTAAAGATCAACTATCATCAAAAATGGATTCATCCCATTAGATTATGCTTTAATTCAAACTCTATTATTATTAACCCCGTTATTCTAGAAGATTTTGTAGAAAGACAAACAGAGGATCTAGAAACCAAAAATTTAGGACAAATTAACACTCATTTTCAGAAGACATCAGAATTAAAGATGAGCTTTAACTTAGAAAAAGGAGGTTTCACTATGACTTCTCCTAAGAAAATTAATCCGATTAGCATCTCCACACACCCTTCAAACTCTATGTGTCAACCCCCTTTGGCTCTTGAAAAGGACATATCAATAAATGAGACCTTAAATGTTGAAGTCAAATCTCCTCTACCTTTATCCCCAAAACATAACAATAACTTTAGTACGCAATGTTTCAAGCAAGGAATTAATTCTAAAATTACCTCTCATAGCTCGAATAGAATCTCCAACAGTCCAGAGGATAAAGAGAGATCTCTTCTAAAGGAGAACCAAAAAATAGAAGAAGAAATAGTTGAGATCACCAATGAATTAATGGACACCCTTATAGACGAAATATGTGACAAAGAGGAACTTGAGCACCAGAAAAGTTTGCTAATTAAAAGCATTATAGAGATGTCGGCATCAGACAACACTCAGGAAATTGGAGAAGAAGACATTGAAACCGAATGCTTACCAAATCTTGATGAGATAGGAGATATGGAAAGGGATCTTAATGATAGAAAAGATTCCTCGTATGGTAGGAAAGAAGATATAAATAATACAAGGAATCAAAATGAGGAAGAGATCAAAATTTGCCTAGAAGGAATCAACAATGGTGATAGACAATTAGGATTGGCAACAACCATTGATGGAATCAAACCCGGCGGCAATCTTTCATCGCTTAAAGACTCCATAGAAGGCCTCTTTGGTATCACCAATGAAGATAGGAAATTAGGTATAGGAATGAAAAGAGGAAGTCTGAGCACCCCTAATATCAATAGAATTAAAAAGAAGAGGGGAGGAAATCTGCAGTGGAGTTAAGAACTATGAATGTTAATGCAGGAACCCAAAAAGAGATTGGAGATATTCCTAATATTGATAAAAACTCAGAACTCATCCCCTCTAAATCTTGCCATCAGACAAAAGAAATGCAAAAAGAAGGAATGGATAAATCCCCCTTAGTGGAGACCATTGACCAAGGATCACTGCTAGACTTTTTAGGATTAGACCCTACCTCTATTATGGAGGATTCTAGAAGTAATGATATAATAATAGGAGTATTAGGTTCACTATCGAATGAAAAACTCTATGAGGAAAACAAAGAAAACATTGTTAGGAACAATATAGAAACTTTAGGTTTAGGAAAATCTATTAAGGGCAAGTTAGAAGCCGATATAGGGAAAGTAGTCAAATCAAGAGGTAGAAAATCCCTTGCTGAACTAAGATCAAATGAAGGAATGGCGCCAGGCCAGGTTAAAATTACCGATATCCTATACTCTGGGAAGGGGAAGGTCCTTCCCAAGTCTTCATGAAGATCATTAGTTGGAATGTTAGGGGTTTAAATGCCCCTAACAAACAACGCCTTGTATTAAGGCAATTAGCAAAAATTAAACCAAATATGGCTATGATACAAGAAACAAAGCTTTCTAATGAAGGATATGATAATATAAAAAAGAGTATAGGAATTAGAGAATTAATAGGTTATGAGGCAAAAGGCACTTCGGGTGGAATTGCGTTTATTTGGGATCCAAGAGAAATAGTTTTCAATATTCATGAAAAACATAAAAATTGGATGGGAGGTCAAATCAAAAGTTTAAAGTCAGATTTAAAATTTAATCTAATAAACATGTACGCACCTAAATTCTTACATGAAAAGAGAAGTGTATGGCAGAAGGTTAAGGATTATATTGAGAACTTACCGAACGAAACATTTATACTAGGAGGAGATTTTAATGCTATCCTATCCTTGGGAGATAAACAGGGTGGGACAAAACACATATCAAAAACTACTTTAGAATTCCAGGAATGGATAAATAATATAGGGGCTTCAAAAATTGAATCAGACAGAGGGAAATACACCTAGACTAACAAACGAAAAGACACAGAGTTAATAGTAGAAAAATTGGATAGGTTCTTCTTTATTGGAGAATTGAGAAATTTTGACTTTAATCTTACTAATGAGGTACTACCCATTGCCTATTCCGACCACTTTCCTATAGAACTAGTAATTTCAGAACCAATCAGAAACAAAAAGATCCCGTTTAGATTTGAAAAAATGTGGTTACTTAATGAGGAATGTTTGAATCTAATTAAAAAATGGTGGACAGAGGCAAGGTTTGAAGGCTCCAAGATATACAAAGTCGTAAGGAAACTAAAATTAATAAAAAGAAATCTGTCTCAATGGAGTAAAAACACTATTGGGGATATATTTGTGAAAAGAGATCTTATAGAAAAAGAGCTGGAAAATGTGAATAAGGAGATTATTGAAGAAGGAAGACAAATTTCAGATGATAACATAGAGCAAGAACTATTATGTAAATACTATGATTCTCTTTCACAAATTAGCGCCTTATGGGGGCAAAGAGCGAGAGAAACATGGCTTAGGGAAGGGGATCGAAACACCAAATTTTGTCACAATAGTGTCAAGGCTAGAAGGAATTTGAATAAGATTTTGAAAATCAAAGATAGCAATGGAAATATAATAGAGGATCCCAAAGAAATTGCAGATTTAGCAGTCTCTTTCTTTCAAAACTCTCTGAATAACCTAGGGAGTGTGAATTTGTTGGACCAGGCCAAGCTTTTAAGTAACATCCCTCGTATGATAACCTCACTTCAGAATAACATCTTAAATGTCACATTTACGGAAGATGAAATACTCAAGGCTCTAAAAGAAATGACCTCGGATAAATCCCCTGGTCCTGATGGATTCCCAACTTTTTTTTTTCAAAAGTGTTGGTCATTTATGGGAAAGGAAATTACTGATGTGCTAGAGGGAATGAGAAACTCAGGACATATTCTTAAAGAGATAAATAACACATTCATTGCTCTTATTCCCAAAAAGGTCAATGCAGAGAACTTTAACGAGTACAGACCTATCTCCCTATGCAACACTCTATATAAAATCTTCTCAAAAGCTTTGGCAGGCAGAATGAAACAACTTCTTCCGTTAATAATATCAGAAGAACAAATAGGATTTGTCCCTAATAGGTCAATTCTGGATGGAGTGATTATTTCTCATGAGGCTATACATTCAGTAACAAATAATAAGGTTCCGAGTATGTTAATTAAGTTAGACATTAGTAAGGCTTATGATAAAGTGGATTGGAGATTTTTGTGTAAATGTATGGAAGCTTTTGGATTCTCAAAACAATGGATCAATATGATTTATGAATGCATCTCCACCCCTCACTTCTCAATCATGGTGAATGGGTCCCCTGAAGGCTTTTTTAACTGTTCTCAAGGTTTGAGGCAGGGAGACCCATTATCACCCTTTTTGTACATTATTATGGCAGAAGCTTTGGGGAGAGCTATCAAGAAACTTCAAGAAGAGGATAAAGTAAAAGGAATCAAGATTACTTCGGGAGTCGAGGCTACTACTCATCAACAATATGTGGATGATAATCTCCTTTTTGGAAAGGCACTTCTAGAAGAAGCTAAAGCGTTCAAAGAAATCTTAACAACTTATGCTAAAGCTTCTGGACAGTGTATAAATGAGGAAAAATCAAAAAAAAAATTCATCAATACTGAAGAGAGACGAAAGAATGAGATTAAACGTATACTAAACTTCAAAGAAGGCTTCTTTCCGTGTAAATATTTAGGTTTACCTCTGGATAAGGGGGTCAAATCAAATCACTTATGGGGAAATACAATTCAAAATATCTCGAAGAAGCTAGATCAATGGAAAGGTAAATGGTTATCAAATGCAGGAAGAGTTGTTATGATCAAGTCATTCCTCTCTACTATTCCTATTTATCAGATGATGAGCATGAGAATACCGACAGGTATCAATAAGGAGATAGCGCAAAAATTAAGAAGTTTTTTCTGGCAGGGATCGAGGGAAAAATCAAAACTAGCATTAATTGCTTGGAATAAGATTTGCAAGCCTAAAGAAGAAGGAGGACTGGGAATTAAAGACCTTATGCTTCAAAACAAGGCCTTGGGGGCGAAATTAGTATGGAGAATGATTAAAAACCCAAAGGCAAAATGGGTAAAAATTCTACGATATAAATACTTACTAGGAGAAGATGAGGAAAGTGTATGTCATTCTGATAATTATCCGATGGCCTCACGCATATGGAACTTCATAAAAGAATGTAAAGATATAGTACTAGAGTCCCTTTCCTGGGATGTGAAAAGCGGGGATAAGGCTTTATTCTAGGATGACTCATGGGGAGGAAAACCTGCCCTTCGTGAAATTCTTGGAAATGATCAGCTAATTGAACTAATCAAACAGAGTAAGGGAGAGCGGGTTAAAGACTATTTTTCATAGATTAATAATAGTAAGGGAAGCAGCTGGGCATTGAATTCTCTAGAGGAATTCAGACTTCCCCTTAATTTCCAAGAAATACTAAACAAAGCTTTACAAGAATGAAACTTCAATCCACACTCTGGGGAGGCCATAATCATATGGGCTGCCTCAAAGAGTGGTGTATACAATTTGAAAGAAGGTTTCAATGTTATATCAGGGATAGACAACCCCTCCACCAGTCTTCCCATTGATCTATGCTGGAATAGAAACTGTCTTCCTAAGGCAAGCCTATTCTCATGGGCTGCTCTTCAGAAAAGGATTCTCACCGCTGAATGGTTTGAAAAAATAGGGTACCATGGTCCTTCTAGGTGTGCTTTATGTGAAAACGATAGTGAAACAATAAATCATATCTTGTTAAATTGTGAGTTTGCTAATAAATGTTGTCTTTGGGCTCTAGAGAAATTAGATCTGAAGACTGCTCTTCAAAATGATATCACAAAAGTGTTTAATTCTTGGCAAAGATCATGTAAAGAGGACTTATATAGTAAAATGAGATACATAATCCCATCCTTGTTAATCTGGGAATTATGGAAGGAAAGGAACCATAGAATTTTTCAAGATAAAAAGATGAACATTGGGAGATTTTTAAACAAATTAGAGGCTAATATACTAGAAATTACTAACAATAGAAATATGCTAGGACAATCAAGAATGAAATTCTCATTAGAAGATAACAACCAGAGGAAAAAGTGGTATGGTCTGAAAGTTCCTCCCTAGATTGGACCTAACACTGACAATAAACCCTTATTAAGGGCAAACTGTAAGTGGGAACCACCGGAGCAAGGGTGGCTTAAGCTGAACTTTGATGGGGCAGCCAGGAGAAATCTGGGGGTGGCAGGAATAGGCATTTGTCTACATAATGCGGAAGGAAAGCTTTTAGGAAGGATAGTGAAACCTATAGGAATAAAGACTAATAATGAAGCCAAAATAGAAGCTATAAGAATAGGTCTGACATGGTGTAAAATGTGGAAGCTTAATAGAATTGCGATTGAAGGAGACTCATCTATTATAATAAATGCAATAAGACAGGGTAGAACGCCGAATTGGAAACTAAATAGTGCTATTGAACAAATAATGGAAACTCTTGAAGTTATAGGAGATTATACAGTGAATCACATCTATCGGGAGGGTAATTCAGATGCAGATAAGTTAGCTAACCTAGGAGCTAATGGGCAAGAAATTGAAGAATTTGATGAGAGTTTGAAAAAAGAACACGGAAGGTGAAGAAAAAAGATATCAAAATAGGAATTTGAGACTAGATGTAAAATATATATGAATTTAAAGGTAAACAAGTATAGATTCATATGTGAGTGAAATTTAAATAATAAATACATATATATAAAATGCATATTTATTTTCATTAAGGTGACCTCCAGTCCTTTAATTTATGCAAAAATTTCCTCAAAATTTAGCTTTGAATATAAAATATGTAAATTTAATAAAATCAAAAGCTTAATTCTAGTGATCGTGAAGAGGAGGGAAGACAATTCTGATTACCCCATAACTCTTAGACTGGTAGGAATGTTTTGCTCATTACTATGTATGCTTTGACCATATTTGTTGTATTCCTGTGATCTTGTGATCTTGACCAAATAGCACTTGTGTTCATACTCAAGAAAGTAGTTAAAAGTGACTGATCTAATGTAAATAGTGTGGAAAAGTGCTCATAAACTCCTCATGTTCATACTAATGTAATAGTGCTTATACTTAGATGATAATGTTTTATTTAGTAGACTAACTCATTGTAAATTAGAAGAATAGAGATGGCCTGGTGTTTTCATAGTTTTGCAGGAATACAGGAAAATAATAACAGACCTAATAGGAGGTTTGAGAACTTATTAAAGCTAAGGTAGACACTCGAAGAGTGGGACTGAGAGAAAAATGGCATGATTCTTTAAAAGCGCAGTTAAAGGTAAAGGAAGGATCATTAAATCTAAAGATAAGAGAAGAAAATATGTAATCTCAATCTGCATAAACGTATGGTACAAAATGGGAATGCCCATTAGCTGTACTTAAAAGAGCATTGTAGTTAAAAGTATAATGAAGATTTATGTTCACTATCATGCAGGTATGCCTCCATCAATTTGTATGTAAAAGAGAAGGCCCTCTTCGACTCCATCAAGTGGAGCTTTGTAATCCTACGCTTGTAGGAACTCTGAATTTGATAAATTATTTCTGGACTAATGTCCCGGGCTAGACTGGAGGTTTTCTTCCCCATTCTTTCCTACCAGTGCCCGCACAAACGATGGAAATGTAAAAAGATAAATATTAAATAAATAAAATCAAGGCTTCGGTCGTTTACTGATAAAAAAAATAAAATATTAAATATTAATTTAATATAGTTTAATTTAAATATTAATATTTTGTAAAGAAAAAATAAAAAATTATAAGCAAATAAAATCACATAATTTTTTTACATAAATAGTTGTTAATGTATAATTTAGTATATAATAAAAATTAAAATTAAAAAAATTTCAAAATATGAATAAAAATAAAAATATATTATAATATATTTAAATTATAATACATTGTAAAAATTAATAGTGTAAACTAGAATAAATTCAAATAACATAATTTTTAATTTAAAAATATATTAATAAAAAATAAAAAAAACTTCATGAGAACTTAACAAAATAATTTTTAAAAAAAATCCTAAAAAAACTCTTATAAATTCTAAAAAACTTCTATAAAATGTATTCATGCCTAAAAAATAGGTCTATAAGACCTTAAATGTTTTAGCCAATCATTTCGTCAAAAAATATTTTTTACAATTTATAAACTTAAAAAATTTACATATAGACTATAGAAAATGTTATATTTTTAACAAAATATAATTAAACTAAATTGTAATTGGTGGAAAAAATCAGTTTTAATCACTAGTTAATCGAAGAAATCTAAAAATGGATGCAATAGTACTAATAAGTGTTAGTTATTCTAATAGAAATGAGATTATTGAAAAAGATAATTAATTATTTTTAAAATTAGGACATCTTTGCACAAAAGAAACACACAAATGTTAGACAATTTCATAAATTATTTTGTTACTAAAATAAATTTTTGACAAATTTTATATATAATTCAAAGAATATGTAAGAACATTTTAGAAATATATATATATAATAATAATAGTCTTTTTTGGACTTAGTTTACTATCCATTATATCTATAAAATAATTTTAAAATTTACAACATAGGAATTGGTTTGAATTTGTTGAAGAAGCTAGGGTTTGAAAGTCAACAAAGTTGAGATGTTAAGTGTAAGAAAAGGTCTTAATACCAGTATTATTAAACAACCAATCTCTAATGCACAACATTACTAACTAGCTTGCTTTATCCTCAATCGAAAACATTACTAACTAACTATCCTAGAAAGAATGTAGAAGAAGTTAGCTGGTTGGAAAGTTAAGGTCCTTATGAGTGCTAGGAAACCGCGACTTCTCAAGGCCTCCCTTCAGCATATTCTAGTTTAATTCTTGTCCATTTTCAAAATTTCAAGTGCTATGGTTGACAAAGTGGAAAGACTTCAATTTTCTATGTTATGGATTGGTATTGAAGAAAAGAAGAGGTTGTCACTAGTCAATTGGGAGATGGTTTGTAAACCCAAATTCTTGGGGGGATTTGAGATTAGGAGAATAACTACACTAAATGAAGCTTTAATTTATAAACTTGGTTGGAAATTGACTATGGAAAACATTGATTGGAGCCTCATGACGAAAGATAAATACCTAAATTATATTATCTTCCACAAATTCCTTATTGTCCCAGGCCTCCCCCTTGGCTCAAAAATTTGGAACAACACAATCAAATGCAAAAAAAATCACTCAAATGGGATTGAAGTGGAAACATGGAAATGGTAGAGATATCAGATTTTGGTAGGATGATTAGATTTGTAAAGGGAAATTAGAGTCTAATAGGACTTTTAGAGGGCTTATGGGGACAACTAAAAGACTGATTGAGACTAATATCAGTGATTACATATCTAGATATAATAAGTGGGATGACTTTGCCCAATGTAAAAGGGCTAACCCATATTTGAGCTAGGGAACCATCGCGTTACAAGGAATGATTAGTAGGACCCATATCCTTTTGTTTCCTAGAGATGATACTTTTGTCTAGAAGTTGGAAAGTAAGGGTGACTTCACTGTTAGATCAATTTACAAGCTACTATTTAAGGATAAAGTTTCATTTAAGAACTAGTATAAGATCTGGAATCTATACCTTATTCTAAAGATCATTTTTTTTGTGGTGGATTATTATGCATAGAAAATCCTCACCCAAGATAATATCATTAGAAGGGGATTTCAATTTCTCAAAAGATGTTACCTTTATAAGAAGGAGGAGGAGAGTATCCCATACCTTTTAGTCCACTACCAATTTGTTGTCAAACTTTGGAAAATGGTGATGCTTAAGCTTAACATTGATTGGGTTCTAAACTTGTGTTTTCTTTAGTTTCATAAAGAATAGAATGGGGTGTCTTCCAATCCTTATGTCAAATAATTATAGAAGCTCATCCCCCCATGTTTGCTAGAGCCTTTGGAAGGAAATAAATAAGAGGGTTTTCAGGGATTGTGAATGTCCTATATATGCGATGTTCAAGTCTTTCCTTAGGATTATTAATGTCAATATGTTTGTCATGAAACTCCATAAAATGAATGACCAACCTTCCTCTCTAGATCATAAAATTGCAAAAAATTAGAAATTACCTAAGGCATATGTTGTGCTTGATAACTCTAGAAGACTGATAAGAAAACATACACGGTGGAAACCCCATAATTTGGGTTGGTCCAAGCTGAATTTTGATGACTCTGAGGAATGGGTATTCTACTAGAGGTAGAATAATTAATAAAAATGTTGGTTTTTTTATGGTTAATTACTTTAGATGTCTTTTGGATTTAACTAGTAATCAGGCAAAGTGCATGGCACTCTTCTAGGGTGTCAGGATTACCTTATCCATTTTGATTAACACCCTGATTACCGAAGGGGGTTCTAAACTGGTTGTTGAAGCTATGATGGGAAATCTCAAAATCAACTGGTCCTCTCATAGTGTTATGATTGACATTAAGAGGATGTTTTTGGGGTTTGATGAATTTTCTATTTGTTACATTTACAAAGAAGGGAATAGGGTTGTTGATGCCTTAGAATCTTTTGGACACCTCACCACTAGTTTGAGATGAAAAAGAAATATGGAGGCTCTACCTATTAATGTGAAGCTTCTTTTTGAAGAGGAAGAAAATCATCATATGTCCATATGATTTGCACTTCTATTTATTTTATTGGGTGGGCTGACTTATAACCTATCCTATATGGTTATAAGGACTTTTAAATTCAAATTTTCTATGGAATGTTTAATGTTGGTGACTGTGTCTATGAATGTCACTTGGAATTGCAATGTGGTTGATGACATTCCCTTTAGCTCTCCACTTGACCATGAGTATGAGTCGGTACAGTGGTAATTATTTTTCTATCACCATTGCATGATTACAAGGTGTATTAATTTTAGCATTACTGAAGGTAAATATTTTGTGATCAGTGATGTCTTTCCCTTCCTAGAAAATAATGGTGGCACAAGTGAGAGGTCACAAATAGCTATAATGATCATTAGGGAATGAAGAGTAATAATGATTTTCTTCTTTCAACTATTTTAAAGGGTTTTTAATTTCTTTAGCATCAGTGTGCTCTGATATATTATGGGATTCTATTGTGGGTATCTCTAGTTCTATTATTATGGGGGGTGAAAGAGTGTGAATTGAGCCCTGACAGATAGAAAATTTTAAAAATGATACCTCTATGTGGCATATTTGTAGACAAGGTGGGGTTTCTCAATTCCTTGAGAATATGATAGGCTATGATGAAAATCTCTTTGCTTAGTTTTCTATTTCATGGACTGAGAGAAGGGTTATGATGGGTGGCATCAATTTTGAGGTTAACGAATATTATATTGCAAAGGATAGGGGTCTCTGATGACCGGGAGGAAATGGAAAAATAGAGTAGGGTTTTGGAAAATGAAAGCATGAACCAATTCTTCCGTCCAGAGGAGACCCCTTTGAAAATTCATGGTGGATATGAAAGGGATAAATTTATGAACCCTTAGGACTAGGTATTCCTAATGGTTATGAAGTATTTCACTCTAGAGGGTCATTTTAAGGTCTTTTATTTTTATTCTATGCCTTTATGAACCATTTTTGCAATAGGATTTTAATTTCCTTCTTGTTATTCTTGTTAAAATCCTTTAAGAATTTTTTCAAAGAGGTTGTTAACATTGATAAGAGTCAGGGTAAAAGGTCCATACCATTGCACCAAGGTCTCATTTTATATCTCTACCACTTTCACCTGTCTCTTTTCCCTCCACATCAAATTATGGTTCATGAAGCCCCTCCACCTCACTCTTTTTGTCTCTCTCCACCCTCTACAAGTATTCTTGATACACCTAGACCTAGTAGGAAGGTGTGCCTATGTAACCCTATTATAAAGGGTGGTTCTTGTCAACCTAGCCCAAAAATACCTATTCACTCTACTAGTAAAATTGAACCCACTATCAAGATTGAACCATTGGAAAAAAAATGAAAATATTAGGAACAATGTAGCACACACTACTAAGGGAGGTGGGTAAATTAGTTGTGGCCTTAAAATTAAACTTTTAACCAACTTAAAAACTTCAACACATAGAAATGAAAGATGAGAAATAAAGAACAAGATAAAATAACACCATAACATGTAACACTAGATTTTTTGTCATGGAAACCCTGTTAGGGAAAAAACCATGGTGGGTATCAAACCCACTAGATATTGTATTAGCACAATAACCCTATTAAAGGTATAGTGAGAATGCACATGAATTTAGGTTCACTACCTAGAGCTCACTTCTCAAAACAAGAAAGGGCTACAACTTTTAGAATTCAACAAGGGAAATAACCCAAGGTGGACAACAATCCACTGAATTATGAAATAACACATAGAATCTAATATGAAAAAATTATTCTAATGAAGCAAAACTCAACAATCAATATATTACACTCATAACTCTACTCAACAACACTAATACACCATCTTCAAACACTATACACATACAACAATCTTCCTCCTCTTTCCCCATCCTTCACACTCATAAATAATTAAAACTTTATACCCAACTAATCAAATTACTCCATAAGGTTGGTTGATGCCACCTTAATTAAAAATATTAAATAAATTACATAACACTTAATGATTTGATCCAAAACAAGTCACTAGTGACATAGCTGGGACCCAAAAGAACATCATTGAACAAACCACATTCCATAGATCACACCATAAATATTTACAACATGATATCTCATCACGTCGGCCAAGAATAATAAAAGATATCAAAATGTTACACCAATTTACAAAACTTGATCACATAAACCAATGCAATCCAACAACATGAATAGGAAATTATTTAGAAACATCGGTAAGAACATTTAAATAACACATTAGAAACAAAACCATCTCTAACTCAAAATCCACAAACACCTCTACACTTTTTAGTAGGAACATAGAATAGTAATCTATGTTATATCAAGAAAAATATCTTGCCAACTAAATCAAAAACTACTTGAGCTAAGGACACACATCCATGTCCTGAACACTCCACTAGGTCAGCAATAAAAGATATTGGAAGACCTAGCCACTCTAGTCAGAAAATAGCAACACTGTCTCTTCCAAAACACCAAAAATTGTCTTTGATGAATTAACTATAACTAATTCCAAACATACAATGGTCCTTCATAACTCAACCAAGATCAAGTACAAGAACTCCTCAACTTCTCTGCAACATCACAACTTTTGATACTCAAACACAACTCTATAACCAATCATAGCACTCTACTTTGTGACTCAAGAACATTGTCCTAACTGATGTAATATGTTGACATCAATGACAAAACATCAATTTCAGCACATATATAGATACATCCCAATAATATCCCCCATTGGCATTGATGACAACATATAAATGTGAAAAAATAAATCAATGCACAAAGTAATAGTACCACATACTTCAACTCCCCCTAAGTCTGATATTTATCTTTACCACATCTATCACTATAACATCTAATATTTTCACATAGCTCTCTCTCCCCATTTGAATTCAATGACAAAGGCATATATATGCACTAATTCATAGAGGATAAAACAACCGAATCACAAATTGAACTTCAAAACTATTAAAGACTACCTACTCCCCTTGAGTAGCAGCCACCAATACATCAATATAAAATAAAGTGATTTTATTAAAGCACTAGACTAATGAAAATCCATGCATCTCTATCACTGATTATTAGGGGGCATTATCCCAAGTTTACCATAGAGATACTCAAAAGTATCCTTTGGCAAAGGCTTTTTAAATATATCTATAATCTATTCTTTTGTAGCCACACATTCTAACTTCACTTCTTTCATGATTTCTACTTTCTAATTGGGTAGTTAGATATTCTTTGTGTGATCTCCTTACATTGTATGCATAGTTTCACTATACATTTTGGTGAACCCACGTTATAACATTTCAATTCTAATTTTGCTATTAGATTTTCTTTCTATCTATATCTACGCTGTATGCCTTTTATTGATCACTATTTTTTTACATTTTATGCTTCTAGATCTATAGGTTCTACCTTTTATTTGGTGTTTAGATTCCCTTTACATCAATTACATTGTTTATTATATTTTCATTATGAAAATGAAAAAAAAAATTGCATCTTGTTTCATAGATTTAGTTCATTCTTAGATTGCATTGCATTGCATCATATCCATTCAATTAAAAAAATAATATTTCATTTATAGATATTGTGTTTTATTTTCCATGGATTTGTTATCTTCATTTACTTGTTTAATTTCAAGTTTTCTCCAAGATCTTCAAGATGTTCCATTTCATGCATATGATGACAATTTAGTTCTTCCTTTCTACAATGTTCACCCTCCCAAAATTGATCCCAACCCTAAGGACATTGTTATTACCACCATTCCTCGTAAAGATCTCCCTCTTACCAAAGAGGCCTTCAATAACATCAATGATATTTCTTCTAGAATTTATCTTCCTTATAAGGATCATTGGGTACAAGAGGATGATGACATGACTATTATTCCTAATAGTAAACTACTTCCTATGAGTTTCATTGACATTCCTTCTATATATGATGCCTTGATGAGTTATGTTTTTCCTTTTCCTAAACATATATTAGAAGTAGAGGATGACATCCATGAGACTCTTCATAAGGAATATTTTGCACTTAATGAACTTAATCGAGTCAATATTATTCAAGATACCTCTCAAATCAAATTTGGGATTATTGTAAAAGGTGTTCATGCACTAATATATATTGATGACCTTATTTTCATAAATCCTTGTCAAATTCAATCACCATTTCCTTCTTCAATTCTTTCTCCAATACAAATAGGTGGCCCATCAACTCTCTAAGATGATGATTGGGAAACCTTATACTTCACATGAACATTCCACAGTAAGGACCATACCTTTGACTTTGAGAATATAACAACTCTATGTAATGGATGTGTGGATATTGATTGGTCCTCTTTAGATTTCAGTCGTCTCCCACCTAAAGGAGAATATTATCTTATTGATAAATCAAACCTTCCTAATAAGAAATTTTTTTAAAAGAAACTTTAGGTGTCCCACCTTCTCATTTACCTAATCACTCTATACATTATCCTCCTAATTTCTCCTCACAACAAGAGTCTATTTTGTTTGAGCTTACTAAGGCCAACTTAATTAATCTTCCTTTAAAAAAAAAGCACAAAAATAACAAGCATAAACAAGATAATTCTTCCATTTGTATGTTTCATTAAATTTATGACCATAAGACTAGTGAATGTTATGATTTGAAGTGTAAAATTAAAGAATTCATTGATTGTGGTATTATTCAAATAACTTGCAACTATGAATAGAACCTTTTTCATGATCATTCTACCTAATATATCTACATTGCTATTATGCTTCTCCTCACTATGTGACATTGCTATTCTATCCTTTATGGGCTCATTATCATACTTTGTAAGAAACATAATAGTTATTTTTTCTCATCTCCTCACTTGGGTGGAAACTGTTCTATTTCACTCTCCTACTTATCTCAAAGGATCCATTTTTTCTCTTTGTTGGCTTGTTTCTTTGATAAGATGGTGTTCTTTCTTGCATGCATTTGTTTTTTTACATAAGGATATTCTCTTTTTTAGGAGATAGACATCCCAAGTTACAACCTTATGATTTCTTGAAAACAAATGTCTATTATAGATAGAAACCACTTCAGGAGCATAATGTTTCCTTCCTCTTTATCCATTCCTTCACAATGCATCCAATATCCCTTGTGAACTAATTTTACACAAGGATTTTCATCCTGAGTTGCAACATTATTCTTACTTGAAAGTGTATTTTTACTATACAAGATCTATTGATGCATGAGCATTCTAGGGTACTCAATGAATCTGCATGGAGGTGTGTTGTTTTGGTTGTGTGGTACTTAGTTGCAGCTTTAACTAATGGTCTCAGTTATTAAAGTAATTTTGGTCTCTGAAGGAACTCAAGGAAACCTCTTGTGCTCGGTGGAACTTGTGCTCATTGATGCCCATGTTGCTCAGTGTTGCTTGGCTTGGTCGGTTGTTTCACTGATACTTAGTTGTTTCTCTGGCACTCGGTTGTTCTAGGTTACCGACTGGAGTTCTTGGAGATTTGGTTGGCCGACTTGGTGCATTTATTGTTGGTAGCTTTTGTTGTATTCTCCTATGTAGATCTTGAGGCCGACATGGAGAATTAAATATTTGTAAGGGTATTGATGAGCCGACTATTGTTGCATTTAATATTTGTTTTTAATAGGAGCCAACTTGGCTTAGGAGTCAATTGTTTCTTCCAGCTGACTTGTGGCTAAAGATTAGTATTTAAGGAGTGTTTGGGTAGTTGTTTAGGGGCAGCAAATTTGGGAAGATAGAAGATTAGATCTAAATCCTACAAGATCTTGAAGATCATATTGTTATCTGATAGTTTTTAATACCATAGCTAGTGGTTTGCATGCTTGGAGACAAGGAGATTGCTTGGAGGCTTGCAAGCTCAAGTTTAGATCTACCTTAGGGTTTCCATCAGTTGTTGATTTGTTTCAGAGCTGGACTAGCTAAGAGATTGTAGAAATACTTTGATTTTATTTGGCCCTAATCTAGAAAGCCTTACATCTGGGCATGTTAATGAAAATTTAGTTGAAAACATTTTCTTGTTGTGTTATTCCACATTGTGGTGTTTGGCTGCTTGTTTGGATTGTCCTTAATTGGATCCTCCTTACCTATCCTATGTCATCTATCACTTAGGGCATACATTGGGTTTTCTTTCTTTCTCCTTCTTTCAAGGATCCTTTATCTCTTTTTTGTTCATATCTTTTGTGCTATGATTTCCTCCCATGTATGAACTTATTTTTTGGGATGTTTCTCTCCTTTAAATCTCTTCCTTACTTGGAAGTGCATATCTTTTACACTTGAGGTTACCACTAAGTAGACATAATGTGAGATCCTTCCTTCTTTTCTCTCCTTCTTTTCATGGATTTTATATTATTTCACGATGGTACATTCTTTTTGGCATGAGATACTTTGTTTTACACAAGATCTTAACATCTCTTCTTAATAATTATTTTCATGTCTCTAAGGTATGTCTATCATCTAATAATAATTCATATCATCATTTCATTTCTTTTCTTGATGACTTTCTTACTTTATGTGTGATATCTTTTCTCGCATATATATATATATATATATATATATATATATATATATATATATATATATATATATATATATATATATATATATATATATATATATATATATATATATATATATATATATATATATATATATATATATATATATACACACACACACACACACACACATTACAAGTTCTGTATAATTTTTCACTTATTTCTCTTGAAATTGTGTATCTACTATAAAGTGACTTTCGTTAAGGGTGTATTATATATTTTTTATCTTATCGGGCAAGTTATCTTGTACATTCTTTTTCTCTTTTGTCTAAGGATCTACTTTCCTTAAAACAATGGCATTTGTTAACCATGTGACATTCTTTTACTATAAAAAAATGCTATTTTGATTGAGATTATCTCTCATACAAGAGGCATGAATCCTTGATCATCACCTCTTATTTATTTTTAAAACTATGTTCATTATGAACAAATTCCCTTACTATGTGATTCAAAGTTTGTCATCCTTCATCAAGAATCCCTATTTTACCTAGCAATAGGGGGCTAAATAGGTGTATTCTTGTTCTCTTCCTCCTCTTTATCTTGAAGATGTTACATTTTTTCAAGAACTCCTCTTCAAGGTAGATGTTGTGTCAAAAATATCTCTTCATTTCAAGGGTCTCTTCTCACAAGAAGAATATCCTTTCACAATTATCTATTTTCTTAGCCTATTAGAGTTAACATTCTTAGCTAAGTTTGTGGTATGCATTGTAATTTTAAGGATATATCCTTTTTGATGGAAGTGGGTATCCTTGATTTTCTTCCTTATAATGTCTACTAGATAGACATCATAAGGAGGGGGGCATCCATATGACCTCCCTAGTACATTTTCTTGCATATTTTTTTAATGCATTTTTACATACAACCAATCCCCATAGATACAATGGATATGTATCCATCCATGGGGTGAACATATACAAACCAATATTCATGGATATAATGGATTTGTATCCACCCATGAAGTGAACATATGCAAAAAATGTTCATGAATATAGTGGATTTGTATCCATTCATTAGGTGCACATAGGCAAAGTCTCCAGTAGGCGCGAGTTTTTAGATAGAATTGACTAGCATGGCACGCAATCTAGTAGAAATTTCAATCCTATCTTTTGTGTGGCCCATTGTAAGACATACAATCTTATTGGGCATGGTGGTCACACTTTGTGTTGTTCAGAGTAAGACATACAATCTTACTAGGAAAGATATTCACCTCTCTCTCTCTCTCACTCATGGTTAAGTAGGCTAGATTATGGAGTTTGTGTTTTCATTAGTGATGCTCTTGTTCTTCCTATGTGATCACTTGTGATCTTGAAATATCTTTCCAAACATGATATTAGTGGGTGAGACATTTTTGATCGAGGTATCTTTCACTAGTTGATTTTAAGTTTTCCCCTTTGTTTTTTATTATGGTAAAAATAGGTTTTGAAGGGGCCCCGAAACCCTTTAACAATAGAGACAAAAGATAAGCATGAGATCCCTAAGAACAAATAGCTGTCCCAAAGAAGGGAACAGACTACAAAGGGTCAAAACCCAAATATTCAATAAGCTTGTACACAACAAAAAGAAAAAAACACCGGACAACAAGAAAAAAAGAGAATACCACTAGCACAAAGATCAAGACATAGTCTTTAGGAAGCCCTCAGAATCCTCCAACTGGGCCTACATGATCTTAACATTATCTTTCAAACTCTGAATGTCCTGATCCATAATCTTGAGCTTCTTTTTAGTATTAGACCTAGTCCTGGTGCCAGGTCCCATCTGCTGACTAGGATCAATCAGGTCAATTTTGTCACTCAGGGGGGCATCTTTGTTTCCTTCCAACATTTTGCTAAGTGTATTCAAATTCTCCAAAGTAGACTTCATTCTTGTATTAGCCAAGCCAAGAAAATATTTCAGCATTTCCTCATTCTTGCTTGTCTTCTCATAGATAGGGATCATGGCAGTCTCAACTGATTTTTTAATTCTATCATCCAAATCTGAACCATAATAAAAAACACTGACATTAGCTTTGAGAGAAATCTCCTTCCTAATTTTGTCAATTTTTTCCTCAATAATAGGATTCTTATTTTCCAGTTTGATACATCTGTTCTTCAGTTCAACCAGGTCATTCTACACCCACTTGTCCAGATTATAACTGTAGATGGATTTGTTCTTAGCAAATTCTAGGGGGGTCATAATAAATGTTCTTTTTACCTACAAATCCATCTTTCTGATGTCATCCTGAAGAGAATGGGGCCTATTACAATCAAGGGTTCTCTCATTGTCATCCTTCTTGTTCTTTTTTTGGGCACTGGGGGAGTCATGGGAGTCCAAATTTTCCTCTTCCATAACCCTAAAGCTATTGTTCCCCGAGTCCTTAGCATTGCTGTGAATTAAGTTTGTATCATCATCCTTGCCATCATTGTCATCAGCCTCAACCTCAATCTTGAAAGTATCTTTATCATTAGTATTGTTAATCTCCAGAGCAGGGATAGACTTGTCCCCTCTATTTTGATTATCTTGGCTATCCTTGAGGCTACCCATGGCATTAGAAATGTCAGGGTCCTCCAAGTCCTTCTCCTCAGGGGTTTGGGTAGTGGGATTAGGCTCAACATTTTGACTCAACTGGGTATTCTTCTCAACCTCGGTCACAATATCCTAAGGATTCAGCTTAACACCTTCAGACTTCAACCGGATAGGGCTAGCAGAGGGCTCAAAATTAGTTTTGTCAAAAATAGAGGCATTGACATCACTCAAGTTCTTGACATTCTTCAGACCATCTGAAGACTTTGAAGGGGCTGGCTTAGAGGGGGAGAGAACTTTCTTAGGTCTCTATTTCCTAGACGAAGAGTCAGTTTTCTTCCTTTTCTTGACCTGGGCAGGGATAGGTTCAGGAATGTGATCCCTCACATAATCAGTGATAAGGAGGATGAGCCCAACAGGGAGGATGGGGAAATTCTTCACTCTATAATCAATAATGGTTTGATTGATCGAAAAGAGAAGAAAGTAGGGAAATTAAATTCTTATGTCATGTCTAAAGTGATTAACTAGGGCAAAATGGTAATTATAGACCCTAGAAAATCTCCCCTCAAGTGTAAAATATTCCATGATGACCTTGATAACAGAACCCCAAATGCTATCAATATTATCCATTTCAACGTAATCTTTCTTACCTTTCACCAAAAGATCCCTCTCCTCATCAGTGTCAAGAAACTTCTTGTAAGCTCTGGTTCCAACCTTAATCTCTTTTGAATACTTCAGACCATCCAAAGGGAGACCAGTTATATCTGAGAGGAGCTCGAGGCTAAGGCTAAAAGACTTGACATCCAGGCTCGCTGTGCCCTTATCCCAACCATCAGCAAAGGCTTTAGTAACATCATTGTTGAAACCATGGAGTCTCTGGAGAAATCGATAAACATGGCCTTTTTCAAAATGCTCCAAACTTCCTTATCCTGCTTCCACTTGCATTCCTCTAGCTCTTCTCTCCTGAGATCACCACCCATGGCTGAACACTCTCCGTACTCTTTTTTCATATGATTCTTATGCTTAGATGGAGGAATGCTCTCAATTTGGTAGTTCTTTAGCTTAATAAATCTGTTAGACTAGTTCACTGTCCTATTCACATGTGCAGACTAGCAGCAATTACTAGTAATGATGGCAACACGCATCAAATTTTGATCTTTCATAATGGGTGGATAATTCCACATCTTAGAGATGTACTTAGCATTATTTTGAGTGATGTTTGATATCACCCCAATTTGAAAGGAATTAAATAATATCATTAATACTCCTATTAATGACTCCTTCCTTGTTCCTAATTTTATCATAATTAATAGATGAGGTAACAACATCATTACTGATTGTATTTCCAATCCATTTTTGAATCCCCTCACTTTTGGCTCCAATATTGGCAAGGCAATCAACAACCTAATTGGTCTCCAGGTAATTGTGAGATATATGGAACACCTCAAAGGATTGGGCTATAGTTTTGATTTTAGTAATAATGTGATCAATAGTCCAGGAGGGGTTATTGATATCTTTAATATTATTTATAATATTTAAAGAATCACCTTCAAGCCAGACTCTTTTGAACCCTAATTCTTCCACCAGTAGGATAATATTAAGAGTAGCCAAGGCCTCAGCCCTATGATTAGTCTGAATTCCCAAGGGAACAGAAATGGTGCCCAAATAGTTACCATTACTATCTCTAATAATTTGACCACCCCCAGAAACACTCGGGTTGCCTTTGGAGGCCCCATCAAAATTAGCTTTAACCCAGCCTATAGGAGGAGCAATCCAAACAAAGGAGTCTCTAGGAGAGCTAGAGAAAGGATTGAGGTGAGGAAAATTCCAAGTAGACCAGTCCACATCAGGGAGGAGGTTCCTGAGCTTGCTCTTGCTGTTGATGATAGCATTACTAATATTTTCCTTAATAGATCTAGAAAAGATGTAGATTATTTTAGGTTTGGCTTGTTTCTCTCTGAAAATTCTATTATTTCTTTCCTTCCATATACACCAGCAAAGATGAGGTGGGATAGATTCCTGAAACTTCTTGGAAGATCATTGTCAAAAGGGAATCTCCACTGAGTGATAAAGTCCTGCAAGGAGTTAGGAAAGAGCCAACACAAGTTCCAATTTTGAAAAACCATGGACCAAACTCTCTGAGTAAAAGTACAATGAAGCATAAGGTGGTCACAAGATTCAGCTTGATCCTTACAAAGAAAACATCTATTAACATGATAGAAACCTCTTTTAACTAGATTATCAATTGTAAGGGGCTTATTCTAGATAAGGATCCAATAGAAGAAGTTAATCTTAGGAGTAAGAAATTTATACCAAATAGTAGCACACTAAGGCTTAACTTCCTTGGAGAAGAAAAAGGAACAAGTAGAGGCCACCGAGAATTCACCATTAGAAGAAGGGTTCCACACTATTTTGTCAAGATGATTAACTTCTTTGGACCAAGACTGTAGCTCAATCATAAGAGGAGACAGACTTCTGTCAAGGCTAGAAAGATCCTTCCAAGAGTTATTATTCCAATAATCAGAGACTTTGCATTTGATAGTTTTTTTAGCTTGCATTATAATATCCTTCCACTCTTTTCTTTCAGATAGGGGCTGATCATGGATCCAAGGATCATCCCAAAAGTCAATGTTGGTCCCTTCACCCAATTTCCACCGTATCCCTTCTCTCAAGAAGTCAATGGAGGAGCAAAGGCTATTCTAGATATAAGAGCCATTCACCCTAGCATCATTGTTTAAAAGATCCTTCAAGCTATTGGAATTAAAAAGATATTTGCTTTTAACTATGCCATTTCATTGCTTAGTATCCCCAAAGACTCTCCAAACCTGCTTAGCCAAAAGGGCCTTATTAACAAGCTTGATAGGTCTTAGCCCCAAGCCCCCTTTACTCTTGGGCTTACAAATCTTTTCCCAAGCTATCAGACTAAGTCTTTTTTTATCTTCAACACTAGTCCATAAGAATCTTTTTTGGATAGTTTCAAGCACCATCGTGAACTTGTGAGGAATCTTGAAGAGACTCAGAGCATACATAGGCAGATTTTGTAGAGTTGACTTCAAAAGCTGAAGCTCACTAGAGCTGCTAAGGAGGGCACCTTTCCATCTAGCTAGTTTCCTATTGTATCTGTCAACAATTTGGTTCCAAAAGCTATCAGGGCATTTAGAGCAAAGGGGAAGACCCATATAAGATGAGGGAAGGGCACCAATGCTGCAACCAAGAATTTTGGAGATCTTAGCCTATCTCTCAAGGGGGGTATTGATAAAATATAAGAAGATCTTATTCCAATTAATAAGTTGACCCATAGCCGAGGTATAAATTGACAGGGCTTTTTTAAGATTCCTGGCTTCTTTAACAGTAGATTCACCCATGAAGAGGGTATCATCAACAAATTGTTCATGGGAGCAGAAGGTTCTGACCAAGGAAGGTTGTGACCGAGGAAGGTTGTGACCGAGGAAGGTTGGAGACCAGAGATAGTTCCATCATTGACAAGTTTAGAGATATATCTTCCCAACCCTTCAACCAAAATAGCAAACAGGATAGGAGATATAGGATCCCCCTACCTAAGACCCCTTGAGGGTTTGAAGAAATTGGAGGAACCACCATTCACAATAACAGAGGAAGAAATAGTGGAGACCAATTGATCAAAAATTTTAATGATCCCTACATTGAATCCAAAGCAACTTAAGACTTTTTGGAGAAACTGCCAATCAACCCTGTCATAGGCTTTAGACAAGTCCAATTTCATGAGAACGCCCTATTTCTTGGTAGCTTCAAGGGAATGGATATTCTCATGAGAAACCATAATAGAGTCAAGGATTTGTCTCCCTGGAACAAATCCATTCTGCTGAGGAGAAATAATGGAGGGCAACAAAGAAAGCAATCTGGAAGTCATGACTTTGGCTATGATCTTGTAAATCCCATTACAGAGGCTAATGGGTCTGAAAGAATCCACTGTGTTGGCACCATGTTTTTTAGGAATAAGGACCAAGAAAGTGGCATTGATTTCTCTAAGAAGAGCTTTGGTACCAAAAAATTCTTTGACATTATGAAGAACATCTTGACCAGTGATCTCCCAGAACTGCTGAAAGAAGAAAAGAGGGAAACCATCAGGACTCGGAGATATTTTCCCCTTTGTTATTTTTGATGTCTTTTTTCTTTACTTTTTATTTTTCTTCTTTCTTTGTTTTCATTCTCTTGTGCATGGATGTGGAGTTAGGATAATTATTTGGAGGGATTATACTCTTGGACTTAGTGATGTAATATCTCTTTGCAATTCACCCTAATCATCGTTATGTCTTTCTTCTATCTCTTCATTTATCGTGAGCATGAGCTTGTCTCAAAATCCCACTAAAGTGAGAGATAAATGTATAGTCCTGATGCAAGAGCATCTTGAGTCCTTGGCAATCCTGTGTCACCAAAATTTTTTTTGAGTTTTCCTGTGTTGCTCGGTTCCTTCTTTGACTGAGTTAGCTCGGTAGTTTCTCAATTTCCTTTGTTAATCGAGTTGGTTGGTTAATTCCCTGGCGTTCGGTTATCTTTCCCGGCACTCAGTTGTCCTTGCTTTCCAAGTTGTTTGTTTTAGTTTTTTGTTGAGGCCAAATTTTAAAATTAATTATGGTCATGGATTTAATGTTGGAATCTATCATTGGGAAGTGCGTGGACCTAGATCGGGTCATTCCTTCTTTTGATGGTGGATCTAAAGGTTGACTTGTTCAGTAGCCTCTTGTATATATCGTAATCTTTGGTTGTAGGTTTAAGACATTAATCAAGAGATCAGTTTTTGGGAGATAGAAGTTAGAAGATGGAAGATAGTTTTAGATCCTCGCATGTTAGAGGACTATTATACTTGAATTTTAATAACTAGCCATAACCGGGAAGGCCTTACAACCTGGCATGTATGAATCAATTTGAAGAAATATAAGTTGATCTTCATTCTCTCTCTCACTTGTGTGTTATTTATTTCATGTGTGATCTCTACAAGGTGGATCTAGATAAGGGTGTGCCTTTGGCCCCTCTCCTCATCCTCCCTTGCATCAAGTGGTATCATAGCTGAGGTGAGATATGGATCTAGGTTTGTGAATCTAGGTTTGAGGGTTCCTTCTTGTCAAACCCTAGTTGATTTGTTCTGGAGTAGCAGATTATGATCTAGCTTGCAATTACAGAGGGCTTCAAGATGGTTTGTGGGAAGTGAGATGTGGATCTAGGATTGGTAGACATGTTGAGACAACTTGCTTCTAGATTAGAAGTTGTTGAAACAACCCAGCGAAGAGGAAGACATCTTGAAGATGTTAGTGATGATGAAATTGAGGAAGAACAAGGTGATGTAGACCTTGCACAAACAATGGATCAAGGTGAGGAAAGATTATTGAAGGCTTTGAAAAATCTGAAGTCTACACCACATTTCAATCCTCTTGAGTATAGTGGAAAATTAGATTCAAATGAATTTTTGGACTGGATCACCGAGATGGAAAAGTACTTTGAATATGAAAATGTCCCTGAGGAAAAGAAGGTGAAAATTGCAAGCACAAAGTTGAAGATTCATGCATCCTTCTGGTAGGAACATCTACAATTGGACAAAGAAAGGAAAGGTAAAGACAAAATTAAGGTATGGAATAAGATGGTGAGTAAGTTGAAAGGAAATTTTTTACCTTGTGATTATTAGATTAACCTAGTTAGGCAAATGCAAGTTTTGAGGCAGAAAGATAGCTCAGTAAAAGATTATACTAATGAATTCTATAGATTATATATCAGATCTGGACATGATGAAAATGATGTGGAAAAAATTTCTAGGTACCTGAATAGATTGAGAGTTTCCATCCAAGAAGAAATTAGTTTGGTTAAGTCAAAAAATATTGAAGAAGCCTATCAGTTTTCCTTGAAAGCTGAGGAGAAATTGAACAAAAGACATGAGAAAAAACAAAGAGGTAGTTGTGGTAGATTCCATAGAGGAAGAGATAGATCTTATGGTAAAAATAATAGATCTGATCTGGAAAAGACAAATTTGGATAAAGGCAAGACCAAGTGGAAAGTTGAAAGTTCATCTATAGGAAGAGGCAATAGCCACCGAAGTGGTTATAAAAGAGGTGGTTTCTGAGGAGCTTGTTACAATTGTGGAGAAGAAGGACATAGATCATTTGAGTGTACACATGAAAGTAAGAAGGTCGGTAGCAGTAGAAATGCTTTGCTGCAAGAAGAGTCACCGAATGAACCTGAGAAGGAAAAGAACTTGATGGTAAGGAGAGCACTTTGGAGTGAAAGTAATAAGGAAGATTCGGTAAGGAAAAGTTTGTTCAAGACCAGATGTAGATTTTATGATGAAGTGTGGAAGGTAATCATTGACAGTGGAAGCTCAAAGAACTTGGAATTTGAGGAAATGGTTACATAGTTGTAGTTGAAAAGGTTAGAACACCCAAAGCCCTATCAAATTTCATGGATCAAGGATGAGCATACATTCTTGGTAAGTGAACAATGTTATGTGAATTTGAAAATTGGAAAGTAATATGATAAGGTGTTATGTGATATCATGCCTATGGATTGTTGTCATATTTTGTTGGGTAGACCTTGGCAATATGATAGCCATGCTATATATGATGGGAGATTGCATAAATATACTATTTGGGCTGATGTGAGAAGACAAATCTTGTTACATTTGATTGAAGAACCTATTATTAGTGTTTGTACATATGTGAAAGTGTTCTTGATGGAAGGAAGAAAGTTTTTTAAGGATTTGAAGAAGAATGATGTATGTTTTGTTTTGATTACTAACAAAATGAGTAAGAAAATAGAGGATAGCATACCTGAAGAGATTGATAAGTTACTCACTAAGTATAGAGAGATCATTTATGATAATGTACTTGATGGTTTTCCATCGAAGAGAAGTATTGATCATTGCATAGATCTAATCCCTGGAGCTAGTTTACCGAATAAGGCACCACATCAGTTGACACCTACCGAGAATCAAGAATTGAATCGATAGATTCAAGAATATTGTAGAAAGGTTTGATCTAAGAAATTTTGATTTCTTGTGTAGTACCATTAGTATTGGCACCTAAGAAGAATGGAGAATGGTGAATGTGTATAGATTCTAGAGAAATCAACAAGATAACGGTGAAATATAGGTTTCCTATACCGAGAATGGATGACATAATGGATAGTTTGACTAGAGAAAAGTATTTTACCAAAATTGATTTGAAAAGTGGGTATCATCATATTATAATTAGAGAAGGTGATGAGTTGAAACTAATTTTTAGACAAAAGAAGGTTTGTATGAGTGGTTGGTTATGCCTTTCAATTTAACTAATTCATCGAGTACTTTTATGAGATTGATGAATGAAGTTTTGAAGAAATTATTAGGTAAATTTGTGATTGTATACCTAAATGATATTCTAATATTTAGTAAGACCAGAGAAGAACATTTTTTTCATGTTAATCAAGTATTGAAGAGATTGAAAGAAGAAAAGTTGATGATAAATCTGAAAAAGTGTTCTTTCATGCAAGAGGAAATTGTGTATTTGGGATTTGTGATTTCAATTGATGGTTTGAAAATGGATCCTGAAAAGGTTGAAGCTATTTTGAATTGGCCTACATGTGAGAATGCTAGTTAGGTAATATCATTTCATGGTTTGGTAAGTTTTTACTGAAAGTTCATTAGGAATTTTAGTTCAATTTGTAATGCTATGACTAAGACTATGAGAGGAGATAAAAGAGAATTCAAGTGGACACATGGAGCTGGTAAAAGTTTTGAGACTCTGAAGCAGAAGGTTGTTGAATTTTCCATGTTAGCATTTCCTGATTTGAATAAGGTATTTCAAGTGGAATGTGATGCAAGTGGAAGTGTAATAGGAGCTGTGTTGAGTCAAGAAGGTAAACTTGTTGCCTTCTTTAGTGAAAAGTTGAATGATGCAAAAAGGAAATATTTTGTGTATGATCAAGAATTCTATGCTATTGTTCAAGCCCTAAAGAAATGGAAACATTATTTGATACCGAGTGAATTTTTGTTGTATACCAATCATAAAGCTTTATAGTATTTTGGTAGTCAGAATAAGTTGAACCAGAGACATATGAAATGGGTTAAATATTTGCAAAGTTATACATTTGTGATAAAGCATAAGAGTGGAGTCACTAACCGAGTTGCTGATGCATTGAGTAGAAGAAGATCTTTGATGACTGAGATGAAAATTGAAGTTCTTGGTTTTGATGACACGAGAGATTTGTATGAATTTGAGCCTGATTTTTTTTAGTCATGGAGAAAGTGTAGAGCACCAATTCAAGATCAATCGAGTACTAAATGGGAAGACTATTTCATTCAAGGAGGTATGTTGTTTAAAGGTATTTAGTTGTGTATACTAAGAGGATCAATAAGAAACAATTTGATAAAGGAGAAACATAGTAGTGGTTTGGCTGGACACTTTGGTGTTGACAAGACATTGAATTTTCTTGAGGAGAAATACTTTTGGCCACAATTGTATAAGGACGTTTAGGAATTTGTGAAAAGTTGTGGAATTTGTCAAGATGCAAAAGGAGTAAGTCAAAATAGTGGATTGTATACACTAATTTTTGTTCCTTAGAAACCTTGGATTGATATCAGTATGGATTTTTTTCTTGGCTTACCAAAGATAGTAATAGGTAATGATTCTATATTTGTTGTTATGGATAGATTTTCTAAAATGGCACATTTTATACCTTGTAGAAAGACATCAGATGCAGTACATATAGTAGATCTTTTCTTTAAGGAAATTGTCAGATTGCATGGATTACCGAGGAGTATCATCTCTGACCGAGACAGTAATTTTTTTGGATACTTTTGGAAGACCCTTTGGAGAAAGTTTGGCAATGAGTTGAGGTATAGTTATACATTTCAATCACAGACTGATGGAAAAATAGACATTATGAATAGAAGCTTGGGTAATCTTTTGAGATGTTTAGTAGGAGACACACTAAGTAATTGGTATTTTGTGTTGGCACAAGAAGAGTTTGCATACAACAATTCAGTGAATAGGAGTATTGGAAAAAAACGTTTTGAGATCATAAATGGAATACAATCAAGAGGTATATCAGATTTGAGGGATATTGCTGATGAAGAGAAGAGAAGTGCTGAAGGAGTAAAGTTTGTTGAGTTCATGAAGACATTGTATGAAGATGTGAAAAATAAGTTGGAGAAAAGTAATCAGAAATACAAAGACAAAGCTGATAGATCTAGAAGCCATAAGACTTTTGCAGTCAATGATGAAGTAAGTTTTCATTTGAAGAAAGGTAGATTTCCTGTTGGAACATATGGGAAGCTGAAAATGAAGAAGTTTGGCCCTTCCAAGATTTTGAGAAAATTTGATAGTGGAAATGCTTATTTGATTGAGTTACCCGATGACATGGATATATCACCTATATTCAACATTTCTGATTTGTATGAGTACCATGAGTCAGATGAAGAAATGATAGTACCGCATAATTATCCTAAGAAATAGATATAAGAAGTTGAATAGATTTTGGAACAAAGAGTTGGCAGAAGTACAAGAGGAAAATAGTATATGGAATATCTGGTAAAGTGGAAGAATAGACTGGTTGAAGACAGTTCATGGATTTCACAATCTGAGTTGGATTCAGCTCAGGTTGTACCTACTGAATGATTTAGAGAATCATTTCAAATAACTCCAGGTGTTTGATGTAGGAGCACCTCGGGTCCTTGGAATTCCTGTGTCACCAAAAACAAGTTTGAGTTTTCCTGTGTTTCTCATTTCTTGCTTTGACTGAGTTGGCTCAGTAGTTACTCGGTTTCCTTTATTAACTAAGTTGGTTGGTTAATTCCTTGGCACTCAATTATCTTTCCTAGTGCTCAGTTGTCCTTGCTTTCTGAGTTGTTTGTTTTAGTTTTCTGTTGAGGCCGACTTGTGAAATTAGTTATGGTCATATATTTAATGTTGGAATCCATCATTGGGAAGCATGTGGACCTAGATCTAGTCATTCCTTTCATTGATGGTGGATCTAAAGGCTGACTTGTTTGGTAGCCTCTTGTATATATTGTAATCTTTGGTTGTAGTTTTATGACATTAATAAGGAGATTAGTTTTTAGGAGATAGAAGTTAGAAGGTGGAAGATAGTTTTAGATCCTCACATGTTGGAGTTCTATTGTACTTGAATTTTAATAACTGGCCCTAATCAGGAAGGCCTTATAGCTCGATATGTATGAATCAATTTGAAGAAATATAAGAAGTTGATCTGCATTCTCTCTCTCATGTGTGTGTTATTTCTTCTGTGTGTGATCTCTGCAAGGTGGATCTGGATAAGGGTTTTCCTTTGGCCCCTCTCCTCATCCTCCCTTGTGTCAAGCTCTAAAAATTTAGCACTTACTTTTGTGTTCATTTTGGGACCATTTTAGCCTACTTTACTATGTTTCTTATGTTAGGACCTCACATTGCACACATAATTTAAATCAAGATCCTACCTTATCCTTCAATATTGATCAAAATTCTACTTGGCTCTAATTTTTATGTACGATTTCCCATTTATCCACCCATTTACATAATTCATTTCCATCTTAGACCCCATTTCAGTAATTTCAAGTTTTGGATGCATTTATGCTTGATTTTCCCACTTATTGGTGCAAGAGCACCTAGGCTAACCTCTACTAGTTAGTCAATTTTGGCTTGTACTTGACTCTAGCCAAGTCAAGAAGTTAGTATAGATTGTTTGAGGACCTTAGAAGGTATTTTTATACATTGGCTAGGTGAATTAGTCACTAATACTAAGGTCACACAAATAGCCTTTGTTAGTTGTTATTTAAATTCTTAATGCTAGGAGTTAGGGAGATTGAGTCATTAATATGTCTTAGGCCTAAGAATGGTTAATGGTTGTTAAATAAATATGATGATCATGAATGATCTTGGATACTTGAAAGATGTGAGGATAAGAAGCCTAGAATATAGGATTAAGGCATCTATCAAAGTTGCCAAGTGTTGTAAGAATGTTGTCATAACAACATTTTGCACTTATTGCAAATATTCCATGCAACATGGATAGCCTTAGATTCCTTTGATTGTGGGAGGTTATGCTCAACCAAATATTCCATAGAATAGTGGAGGAGACACCTAATTGAGTGATGGCTCAAATCTCCAAGCATTGGATGCATTATTGTAAAAGTTTGAGTTAATGTATTGAGCTCCGCAATTATGTTTTGAAGTGATATTTCAGTTTTTGAAGGAACAATAATACTTGTAGCTGGAAATGAATTGATACAATGGTTGATTCATGTTTTATATTCATTTTTAAGACTTTTTAATTTTATGTGTTAAGGGTTTAGAGTAGTTTTATCATAGTTTTCAAGTTGTTTTAGTTCAGGGCCTTTCTTTTGGTCACACTGTGACTGATTTTGTAAAAATGGCTCCCACATGAGATTAAACCATGGAAACAAAAAATAAGTGGTTGAATATTGAAGTGGGGCCTCTATAAATATTTTATCTAAAGCTAGGAAGCATCAAGATCAAGGGAGCTAGCTTTATGATCAGGCCCTAGGTGAGTTAGACATATCTAGTTAGAGGCTTGACAGGGAGAAATCAAGTCATTTCATGTGGGGAATGGGAAGTACAGCATGTCCCCAGGAATTTTTATGGTATTTTTTCATGTTATTTATCCATCATAAGCATTGGGAAGTCATACCAATCCATTAATATAGGTTTTGAGCAATTTTCATCAATCCTAGACAGGTTGTCCTAGAAACTAGGCCTTTTAGCCCTATTTCTCTTTGATATTAGGAAGGAGGTGTACGGATGGTTTCAGAGCCTTAGACCTTAAAAATATTCAATTTAAGCCAAAAGGGTATCCATATCAAAAGTTATAATTGAAGTTTGTTTGGACATTTTGTTCGAGAAAGGGAAAAAGCCATAAAAAAAAAGGCTACTAGAAATAGGCCTTAAATGAAGGTCTCTTTTGATGAAATCTTGAATCCGATAAACCTATGAGCCAAGAACCTTCCCAAATAAGTCAAATTGGATGGCATATGATTGAAATAAATGTGAAGAAGGTCCCCACATTCAAGTTTGAAATTTGTGAAGTTTTAGTGGATTTGGCACTTAGATCGATCTAAGTGAAAGTGAGAAAGAGAACCAAAATTAAGGTGTGGATCATCCAAGGTGGATTTTTCAAGGTGTGACTCTTGTAGTAAAGAGTAAATAGGACTTAGTTAATGATCTAAGCCTATTAGGAAATCCTATAGAAGCATAAGATACTAGGAGATAAGAGAAATCTCTTGGTGGGAGTGGAAAACTAAGCCTAGGAGTTTTATCTTACATCACTTATCTTTCCATTTTCCCTGAACCAATTAGCACCTCTTGAATCCCATAAATTTTACCTTTAAATTTACCATTTCAGGTATAGGTAAAACTTGATTCAACCTACACCAAGAATAGGTTGAACCTATTTTGACCTATACCCTGGGGATTAAATTTTGGTGGGTTTCAAGCCCAATGCAAGGTGTTTTCATTTTCTTACCTAGCATAGTCGACCTTCACAAATTTTGACTCCAAAATCACTATAAAATGAGACTTATTTCCCTCATTTTCACATCTCTCATTGTGCAAGATACCTACATGCAATTAATCTATTGTGAATTCAAGGAGTTCAAGAAAGAAAGTAAGCATTCATTTAAGGAATCCATCAAGCATTCAAGTTTATCCATCTTCATATATTTCCTTTCATAGATCTATCTATTTTCCCCATTTGATGATAATAAAAGGAGTTTTCCATCAAGGAAGGAGTTATACATTCATCTATTCAAGTATTCTTCATATTCTTCAATTCAAAATTGAGTAAAATTACATGAGGTTTTATCTTACATGATTTTCTTTTATCTTTTGTGTTGAGTCAAAGCTATTGCATCAACATGCTTGATCACATACTCAGCAAAATTGCATCTACATGGTATGATATATTCTATTGTTAGATTTAATCTCTTCTACATGATATCATTTCCTTTATTTTGATTCAAGTTTAAAATTATTAAATAGGAGCTTGACCAAGGCAAGCCCCTTCCCATCAACAATCTCACATTCCTTATGTGCAGCTATAGATTTGTAGAGCTATGAATTCATATATATAGATATGAGGATACGATATCATTCACAGTCTCAGGGCCTTCTAGTTTTAGCCTCTCAGGTATGGGTCAAACCTATTTCAACCTATACCCATAAAGTTGAACTATACCCAGAAAGTTGACCTATACCCAGAAAGTTGATCTATTCCTATAGCTCTAAGATTTTCACAGTTGGAAGATTCAATCTCCTAGGCCCCAGATCTAGAACAATTTCTAGATCTAACAGAATCGAGTAGGGTTTCTATAGATCTAAAGTTTATTCCTTTGTTATCCCTCAAGGTGAGTAAATCTTCATTCTCATACCCTTTTCGCATTTCCTTTCATGCATCAAATCTGATATTACATCTTTATAGAAATCATTTATTTAGTCATATCATAGATCTCTTGTATTCCTCTATCATACATTTTTTTATCCATATAGGGAATACCATAAATCCACCCTTTAGCTAGATCTCTCATTTTCATACCTTCATCCTTTTTGGATGTGCAAATCATATTTGGCCTAAGGATTGCATTTTTGTCATCCAATGTATATAGAAAGTGGGGATCTACCATTGATCACTAATTTCTATTATACGATATGATACAATGACCTTGTGATGGTCTATTTGTATCATTATTATCTGATTTATTGACAATTTTATTGATTTGATGTACTTATTACCTTGAAATATCTCATGTGTGAGAAAATTTTGTAAACTTATTTTATACAATATTGTTAACATCAACTTGGATGTTTTTCTTTTCTTTCACAAAACTTGTGTTGTTTTGGCTTTGAGTACCTTAGAAAAAGTGACAACAATAAAAATAATTGCATATATGACAAGGAAGAAGGATACTCATTTGAGGAGGTTGATGAGGACACATGTGGAAGTGGAAATAAGAAAAATCTACTCATGGGAATGGAAATAAATCCTAAGTAAGGATGTAGAGTGTATGTACTCCATAAATAGAGAAGAAGATGTTGAAATAGATTTTGAAGAGCTTCATTAGGCTTACAAGGAGATGAATATCTTGGAGAAAAGAGTGATGGAATAAATATTGTAGATTTGAGACTATTTCAAGATAAATAAAAAATAAAAAATATTAATTTTAGGTTTGAAAGTTTTATTAGAAGAAACTAGAGGGAAAAAGGATGTAATAGCAGGAAGCCTAAATTTTAGGAAGAAGGAATGTGAAAGGCTAGAGAAAAAAAATGGTATCACTAAGAAAATACATGAAGAAATAAAATAGTCAATTGATAAAAAATTTAAATAATGGAAAGAGTACTTAAATTTTGGATGAGATAATTTGTAGTTAGAGGGAACCACATATTAAGTTCAACATGGAATTTAGTGAAGGATATATTGGTAAGGTCACTAAGGATGTCATGAATAAATGTATAAAATTTCTAGATAATCTTGGATCTAGAAATTCAAGATTTGATCTATCCAAGATGTTTGAGGACAAAAAGAAAGAGGATGAAGTGTTTATCCACATTTAGGAATAGAAGACAAAACCCAGAAAGATCAATACATATTAATTATTCTTTTTCTATCTAACTTTTTAATTGCAAACATTATGGACCTTAGGTAGTGAATTATATAAGGTTTCCTACAATAAAAAATAATTTTGTGAGAAGAAATGTATTCGTACCTTTATGTGATCGCGATATCATATATTGCAACTACAATAGTTTTGGACACGTTGCAAAACATTGTAGAATTAATTTTGTAAAAAAATATAACCCAAATAGAAAGGAGATGACCTTTATTAATCAAAGAAAAAATTCTAAGAAGGTGTGGAATGTAGATCTCTATAGTCTTTGTTGACCATTAGTGTTTCACACTTAGTCATTTACCTAGGCAATGATGGTCGGTCATCACTGCGACCGAGTCATTTTGTAAAGGCTGAGTTTTGTATTGTATACTTACCGAGCAGTAGTACTGCCGAGTAAATTCATGGTCACTATATGTTTGTAATATGCTGAGAGTATAGTTATTGCTGAGTTACATATATCAATGATTACCAAGTAACAAAGAAGTTCAACCGATGCCAAGTACAGTTGATGTTGAGTGCTAGGAATAACCTTTTGTCGAGTTAGCCAGAATTGACATACAAGTTTGGAATGGAACAATGATTGAGGTAAACCATTTTTGGTGATCATAATGTTTGTATTTTGTCGATTGAGGTAATTATAGAGGTGATTACGCATCCATATTGTTATCATTGATCCCTATGTAAAACCTAGAACCAATCAGAAAATTGTATAGTTAAGGCAGCAATAGAAATAAATTTGATCCGTAGATCTTGAAACAGTAAAACATTTTTGTTGTTATATAAGGGCAAGATCTAGATCAAAGATAAGTGTGTGAATTAGAGAGATAAGATTGAATTAGTATGAGAAAATGATCAGAGAAGTATAATCAGAATAGTGAAGTATTTAGACAGAGTTCAGTGGCTGAGCTAAGCAATGAAAGGACAGAATCAAGAAAGATTAGATAGAAGAGATCAAAATATAAAGAAAAGAGGAGATTTGTAATCTGCATACTAGTGTAAACTAAAAGATCAAGTACTGAGACATTTTGACCAGTGTATCAGGGTAAATCTCTTAATTGAGTAGTCTTAGTAGACTTTTGTAAATCTCTTTACTGAGTGCTTACTTTATTGTAAGTTTATAAATCCTTTAACAAGGTAGACTATACAAGTCTTTTTGCTTTTAACCGAGCAGACCTTTCATAGGGTAGATCATGATTTGATCACATTTTGTAAGCCTTAATAGGCAAAACTTATTACTACAGTAGTGAAGATTTGTGGGTGTCATACCCACCCCAATTTTACCTTTCAAGGGTTTCTGGGTTACCAAAATCTTTGTGTTATGAGTAATTTCATGCATGCTACTTTATATGTTTTGTTTCTTACTATGATCAAGTTTTGTTTATGTTACACATAAATTTTTATCAGATCAAAGGATAAAAGTAGGTAATATCTGATTCACCCCCCCCCCCCCTCTCAGTATTACTTTCCCACTTATATTTCCAACAATTGGTATCAGAGTAGCAAGGTTTCTCTTAAGGAAGTCTAACCACTTGAGGAAAAAGATCTTAAAATGGAAGCTTCCAAACTAGGAAAGATCGTAGAGAATCAAAACATTGAAGTACAATTGGCATTGCAGCAACTGGAAGCAGCCAGAGGAGAATTGAAGAAATCTTTGAGCAAGAGAAGAGAGATTACAATTCAACAGAATGAGCCATAGTATAAAGAGGAAGATATCTCTAGACTATTTGACAATGGTAACTCTGTCGAGAGTGATAAAGCTATAAAAGAACTACTGGAGAAAAATACCATACTAAATGATGACATTAGAACTCTAAGGAGAGAACAAGAAATTCAATCTGTCAGACTTTGTGAATTAGTGGAACAGAAAAAGAAAGCTGAAGATGATAAGACAATGGCTGAGGAAGACAAAAGACAAATTGCAATCAGATTAGATGAAAGAACAAGTGACATGCAAAGATTGACTAATAATCAACTAGACATGGTAAATCAGCTACTGATGGTTAATCAGGATTTGGGCAGAAAAGATATGGAAATCAATCAACTAAGGTCTGAGAATGATCAGTTGAAACATGATTTGAGAACTGAAAAAGAGATCAATGAAAGGATGAACAAACCCAATGAAGCTACAAAATATTTTGAAGAGCTATTAAGATCACCTAGAAGATCCAGTGATAGATCAGGACTTGGACTGAATGAACATTCATCTATTGAAGAAGGAGAATCATCAATGAATGGAGAATAGAAGATGGCTAAATCAAAGAACACCAAACCCACATGTCATCACTGTGGAAAGCTAGGATAGACAACCAATATTTGCAAAAGCAAACATGGTAAGTTTGATTCTAAGCCTAAGTTTAATGGACATTGTTTTAATTGCAAGAAGCATGGACATCAAGCACATGAATGTAGATTCAAAGCTAGTAATTCATCTACCTCACCCAAGTTTCAAGGAAGTTGTTTCAATTGTCAGAAATATGGGCATAAAGCATTTGAATGCAGATCAAGACCAAGGTGGTCATCAAATGAGAAAACAAAGCTAGTCACAAAGCACAACTATTACAATTGGGATTACAACACCTCGTATAATTGCCATTATTGTGGCAAGTATGGACACATCAGAGAAAATTGCATGAAGACTCACTTTAGAGGTAAATCCAAAAGCTAGATGAATGGAAGCATGGTTTGTTACAAATGTAACAAGGTCAATCATTTAAAGAAAGATTGCAAATCACCTATGCTGAGCAATGAAAATCAGAATGGAGGTATTCATGAGAAACTGAAGAGTCAAATGGAAAAGACACGGAGGAAGAAAGAACAAGTAAACTCAAGTGAAGCTAGCACATTGGTGATCACCCAATCCAATGGATCAAGTTATCACACTTCTTCAAATTAAGCTTGAAAGGTATGTTCGAAACTGATTCTTGCAAAGCCTTATCTATCATCAGTTCCTAACATAGAACTGAGCAAAAGTCCACATTACCATAGATAAAGATGCACTAGGACATATGTGAGAAAAATAGAAAATTTCACTTTTGATGCTGAGCATCAGTGTCAATGACCGAGCTATCAATGCATGTCGAGCACCTGCTATGGCTGAAATGCTATGTATGCCGAGCTGTATCACAACGGTTATATCAACCGAGCTTGTGAGTTTTTTGAGACAACTGTAATCTACCTAAATCTGTACGGAGCATTTATGAGGCCCTAATCCTATTTTTTTAGATTCTATAAAGTGGAAAGTTGCTGTTAATTTCATTTCACTAGGCTATTCAAGATTTCAGAGAGTGATTTAGAGTTTGAGCAACCAGATTAGGCAAAGTGATTCTAAATCCTCTCAGTGTGTCGTCAGCAAAATTCATCTACAAGGTTATTGACAAAAAGGTACTTTACTGAGAAAATATTTTCTTTTCAAAAATTACAGTTTTAAATGGCATCATCTTCATCCACACCAGTCAAGAAACAAGGGATGGAAGTTTTCAATGTGCAACTTGTAAGGAACGAAGTTTGCAAACCGAGGGTATTCAAGACAATGTCAGAAAGTGCTGTCATAGGAGATTTGAATGGAGCCTATCTTCTATTCTAGAGAATGTATTATTGATGAACAATGTTAGGTCTTGCTATATGTGAAAAATTGGAGAAATTGGTGATTATGAGATCAGGGAAGCATATGACAAACTATGTGTCAACGGAGTGTTGAAGCCAGAACATAAGGTTGTTGCTGATCAAGGGTTAGTGCATGCCCTAAATTTCCCACAAAATTTCAAAGTGGAATGGATCAAGATCATTTTGGGTTGAGTACACGACATGTAGTTATGGTTGGAAGATGAATCGATGAAGATCAAAAAGGAAATGATAACAAGGTCACTAGTTACCCTACAATTAATGGGAAGAGAATGATGAAATGTGCAGGAAAAGAGGATATTCAAGAAAACACCCAGGTAGTTTGGAACAAATGTGGCATGACAATTTCCACCATTACCGATCCAAAAATTGACTTCACTGTTAGAGTCATCTCGCACAAGTTTTATCAATCTAGTCGATTGGACAGCGTCCCCTATATGGCAGTGGACCAGGCATGGAAAATTATTAAGAAAGGGAACACATATGACCTTGCCAAGCTCCAACTAACTCAACTTGCTAAGAATTTGAACTCCATCCAGACAGAAAAGAACTCTATGTGTAAGTTCGGTTCCCTATTGATCTGTATATTCTTTTATGTTAAGAAGTGTTTTCTTACACATGGTGATGTCACATGGGATAAGAAGAAGCCCATTACAGTTCAAATTAATGATTTTATAAACTAGATTGGTGATGATTTTGAATGGATTATGGATAATTATTTCATTGAGTTTAAGAAGAAGATGAGGAATAGGACTAGAATCCCTGTCTTTGATTGAGAAATATAACAAAGATATATGTTTTCTGGTAAATACAGACTTTACCTATGCATAGGCATTCCTACCTAGGGTTTCATGGTTAATGCCATCACCCTATGAACTCAACATAGTTGAAGCTACTACAGCAGTCACAACCCTCTTAGCTGAGGAAATTGATACAAAGGCACCCTACTTTGGAACATTTGAAGAGGCCAAATCCAAGATTTCTTTGGGATTATTGGCTGCCACCACTGAAAGGAAAAGAAAGAAAATAGTGAGAAATATGGAAGAGTATGTTAAAGAATCTAAGAAGGATGCACCATTAGAGTTGACCCAAGGATTGGGAGAAGATGAACCGAGTGCAACTAGTAGTAGTGAGAAAGAAGAAGAGAAAGAGAAGAAACCAATAATTGTCGAGTCCTCGCCAAAGAGAAGAGTGTTGGAATGAAAAGTGTCAGTGACACCATCACTAAGGCCTTGGACTAGAAGAGCTACTACTAAGACTCCTAAGAAGACTCCTCCATCTGCAAAGCAAAAATCTTCTCAACCCAAGGCAGTGTCGACCAAGGTTATGAAGAAGCTAAGAAGGAAACTTGTTCTAATAGAAGATGATGAAGAAACAAAAAGTGATGAAGCAATAAAGGGGAAGGCTACACAACAAGGTACACATCAACTCACTGTTGATGAGTTATGTCTTAAGCTTACTAAAATAGCAGCAATAGATGAAGTAAAAAGATTAAAGTTTGGCAAAATAAGTATTGGAGATAAAGAGAAAGTTGAGGATGCTATCCTTGAAATGTTATGCATTTTCAAGATGTTTCCAATTGAGATTGAAAATAGAATTCCAAAGGAATTATGCAACAGGGTCGCACAGAAATGGGAGTATGCTCTGCAAACAAAGAAGGAAATCAGAGAGAGTACACTAGCACAAGTTGAATCCACTCTCACCCCTGCAGACATCAAATAGACAATTGAGCAATATATCTAGGCAAGTTTGATCCTAAAATAAGAGCCTATCACATTCTTCAACACAAGGTTGAAGATGTTGTGCAAGAAAGTTTAAAAATTTGGAAGGTATTGTATGGTTTGTTACCCGCTCTTGATGAAGAACAAGATGAAGAAAAGGATGAAGGAAAGAACAAAGGAAAAGATGCTACCACTTCAATAGTTGTTGAACCTAACATCAAGCAAAATAAAATGGAGACTGATACTCCTAAGGAAGTGAAATCACATGATACATTTGAGGTTCACATTGTTGACATACCGGAGGATAGTCCTATTAATAATTCATTCTTAATTGAGGATGATTTAAAGAACACAAAAGCAACTAACACACCCCTACCTGGTAGCAAAATGGTACTATTGCAAGTCATGGATTATCCCACCATTACGAGCACACAATCTATTGATGTTAATCCTACTCTACCTGGTGTTGCTACTGTTGATTAGTTAATTGGTACAAGTCCTACCAAGGAACCTATCAAGTCAGTACCACTGACTCAATCTGCTAAGGTAGAAGTTAATACAGAAAATAATATTCAAAGTCCTCTTAAGGAAGAACACAGCACAAAAGAACAAAGAAGAAAATTAGATAAACAAGCTGTTAGCCCTCATGCCAAGGAGAAGGAGAAAGGGGAAGAAAACATAAAAGGAAAGCTCATTCAAGAACAAGAACCAAAGGAAAAAGAGGCAATAAAAGCTCTTGTATAGATGCCAAGTTGAAGCACTCCACCGAGAGGACAATAGGAGAAAAATGAGGTCACAATTGATGAAGTGATTGTTATTTTGAAATGGGATACAGATAATCTTTCTTATGAGAAACTGTAGATCATGAAAGATTTGTTGACAAGAAAGAGTAGACAAGTAGAACTTCAAAGAGAGCATCAACAAGAATAGGTTCTTCATGAAATTAAAGATATATTTAATGAAGTATATGACTTATCAGATGTAAATAGTTCCGCTCCTATATTAGAACAACTTGTACACATTGTTCAGAAAGTAAATAATGAAGTTAGTTGTGCAAGTGATAAGTTATTTGAATGGTCAGAAAGAAGGTTTGAAACCAAAATGCTAGATAAGATATCTATTGAGATTGCAGTAAAAAAAGTTGATTTTTCCAAATTAGTAAAGGAGACTGAGGGATTAGTTGTGAACAGACAGTCTCTACTAGCCAAGATATGTAATGTTGAATTGTTCACAGAGGAAAATCAATAATTAATTGAGACTCTCAAGCAAGAAATCAAAGCTACAAGTCAGTCCCTAACCTTGGATGTAGACACCAGTGTTGTACATTATGTGGAAATCATGCAGACACAAGGTAAGTTAGCTGAGCTGATGGCTAATGATGGCAAGATTCATTCTCGCCTACTCTGTATTCAAACTGTGTTAACACCGCATCTAGAGGCTATACAGAGAAAATTAGCAAAGGCTAAAACATTGATCCAGAGTGATCCACATATGTCCATAGCTAAGAGCCTTATCATTTTAGCTGCTGATTTAGAAGTGCAGAAAGAAGTTTTGAACCTTGCTTCAACTGCGTGGACCGATGCACTCTACATGATCATGATGCTACATAAACCTTTTTTGGAGAAAATTTGTCAACTAACTACTGATGAAGAGATTAATCATGTCAAAAACAAGGGGGAATCATCATGACATGAGTCCAGACAAGGGAAAAATAGGGACAAGTAATAAAATTTTGAATGTGTATATATATCTCAGGGGGAGTATTAGGCTAGTACAAACATATTTTTTTAAATTGTGTATACCAATGTCATGACAAAGTGTTTTTGCCACTAATGTCAAAGGAGGAGATTGTAGATCTCTATAGTCTTTGTTGACCATTAGTGTTTTTCACTTAGTCATTTACCTAGGCAATGATGGTCGGTCATCACTGCAACAGAGTCATTTTGTAAGGGCCGAGTTTTGTATTGTATACTTACCAAGTAGTAGTACTGCCGAGTAAAGTCATGGTCACTATATGTTTATAATATGCCAAGAGTATAGTTATTGCTGAGTTACATATATCAATGATTACTGAGTGACAAAAAAGTTCAACTAATGCTGAGTACATTTGATGCCAAGTGCCAGGAATAACCTTTTGCCGAGTTAGCCAAAATTAACATACAAGTTTGGAATGGCACAATGATCAAGGTAAACCATTTTTGGTGATAATAATGTTTTGTATTTTGTCTATTGAGGTAATTATAGAGGTAAGTACACATCCATATTGTTATCATTGATCCCTATGTAAAACCTAGAACCAATAAAAAAATTGCATAGTTAAGGTGGCAATAGAAATAAATCTGATCCGTGGATCTTGAAATGGTAAAATGTTTTTGTTGTTATATAAGGGCAAGATCTAGATCAGAGATAAGTATGTGAATCAAAGAGATAAGATTGAATTAGTATGAGAAAATGATCAGAGAAGTATATTCAAAATAGTGAAGTATTCAGATAGAGTTCAGTGGCTGAGCTAAGCAGTGAAAGGACAGAATCAAGAAACATCAGATAGAAGAGATCAAAATATAAAGAAAAGAGGAGATATGTAATCTACATACTAGTGCAAACTGAAAGATTAGGTACTAAGACATTTTGACTAGTGTATTAGGGTAAATCTCTTAACCGAGTAGTCTTAGTAGACTTTTGTCAATCTCTTTACCGAGTGCTTACTTTATTGTAAGTTTATAAATCCTTTAACAAGGTAGACTATACAAGTCTTTTTGCTTTTAACCGAGAAGACCTTTCACAAGGTAGATCATGATTTGATCACATTTTGTAATCCTTAACAGGCAAAACTTATTACTACAGTAGTGAAGATTTGTGGGTGTCATCCGCACCCCAGTTTTACCTTTCAAGGGTTCCTAGGTTACCAAAATCTTGGTGTTATGAGTAATTTCATGCATGTTGCTTTATATGTTTTGTCTCTTACTATGATCAAGTTTTGTTTATGTTATACATAAAGTTTTATCAGATCAAAGGATAAAAGTAGGTAATATCTGATTCACCCCCCCCTCTCAGTATTACTTTCCCACTTATATTTCCAATAGTGGAATACGAAAAAAAGAGGATTAGAATGTCTATTCAGAATTAAGGATAAAAATTGGCCTTGATATAAAAAGGACAAGTATTCAATAATAATTTTGAGTTCTTCTAGAAAAGAGAGAGAGAGAGAGTGAGCTCTCATATATGATGTTCTAAAGAGCACACAGTTTCAAGGAGAAGGTTGAAACCTTACCACTAGAAGACTTGATGTCCTTGTTGTGAAGAAAAGTTAGTTAATTCCTTGTGGTATCTTATATAGGGGAGATAAAGTATCTAAGGGAGAACTAAAGATGTCATTTTCTATTGATGTCAAAGGGGAGGAGAGAGGCCAAAATGCTTGGATCTGATCAAGTGTGTTGTTCTCAGGAGAACCATTTTGTTTTTTTTCCACATATATTCAGTGTTCTTGTGTGTTGATACGTGAATTTTTGTTCTATTTTCTTAGCTAAACTAATGATAAACTAAAGATCCTTAGATTTAATGATTTGAATTTTAAAATGGTTATGATTCTTGGAGAAGTCATTAATGGTAAATAATATTTTTTGATTTGAAATTGGTATATATTGATTTTGTCCCCTCTCACTATATCTATGTTTATATCAGATAGAGATGAATATGGAGATGGATACAAAGGATATAGAGAGAAAGAGAGGGATAGGTAAAGAAAGAGATGGGAGAGGGATAACTATAAGTGTGTGTGTGTGTGTGTCTATATATATATATATATATATATATATATATATATATATATATATATATATATATATATATATATATATATATAGTTACACACACACACACACACAGATCCAAGAACCCTATTTATCCCACAAATAAGATTTAATATATATTTTTTTACAAAATAAAGATAATAAACAAATTCACTTTAATATTTACATAATTTCAAGTTACAATTTTATATATTCAAGTGCTTATTCCAAGTAATAACACATATACACTAGTAATACATTGGCTTTCATGGGCCACCTTATAATTAAAAAAAAACAAAAAAACTATGAAGTATAATTACAAATAATGTCATACACAAATTTAAGTATAAACAACATCCTCTAGTCGCCATCAACCTATATGGCTATTCACAAGACAAGGATGGTAACATGGCCTAGGCTCTTTTCCACCTAACCACAAAGACATTAAACGCTTTTATGGATTTCTTCATGACACAAAGAGTTGTCGACCTTACACAAAGTACCTATCTAGAAAATAATGAGAGGATGGAAAACTTGGTACAACTTGGTATATATATGCATGCATTTGTAATAATGAAATGTAATATCCTACTATCAGGATATGATAGAGAAACATATCAATAATTTTTCTAGTCTAATTAATCTATTTCAATGAATGCGACTTTAGCCAAAGCACTTTAAAATAAATGGATTTTCTTGAAAAGAGGATTATATTTCTCTATTTACCTATATTCAACACCCTTTCCTATAAAAATAGACAAAATACAAATATACACACAAAAAGGAACATCTACTTTATTAAATGAAGGCAATTAGATACCATATATATGTAATGCAAGTCAACTTATTACATATGATATCTATCATGATAATTAAAAGCTTGCTTCTAAACATAGTAAATGATATTTCTCAATGTAACTAAGTCTATGCAACTCTTATGCATAATAATCATGAGTGTAATATTGCAACAAAACTCATGTCTAAATAAAAAGATAGATTTATAATAGAATTAAAGAGGTTTTGAAATCACAATGAAAATTAAGAAAAAATTTAATAAAGAAGGTATATCACATGTATGTATACGCATATATACATATAAATTTGTATGTATACATATGTGTATACATTCTTATCTTAAACTAATGAACACAAACAAGTCAAACATCAGAGATAAAATAAAAATACGCCTACACAAATGAGAACCCAACTCATTCATTGATACTAAAAAGATTTAAAAAAATAATATTCCATATTTCAATCTTGACTCTAAAAAGGGCTAACATTTAGAATAATAATGTTTTATCATCCAAGTAACTAATTGTGAGTCTCCTTGTTTATATAATTGAATTATTATAACCATCTTTCTCTTGATATCAAAGATGTATTAGAGGTAAATAAAGATATCAAGGTTGAGTTTTACTTACCATTCACTATAAATAATAATAAAATAAGTTGTGATAAAATTGTATTAATATTCTAGCATTAGCCCTTAACTATTATTATTTCCCATAAATATAGGTTTTCCTTGAAAGATAATATGCTAAGCTTCAATATGCTAAGATTTTCCTTGCTAAGGAGTCTTTAATGTTTGGAATATTTATTTTTTCTAAAAGAGCATTACACCTATTCTTTTAAAAATAATATACTATTATTATAACAAAGATTCAAGATAATTCTACTATGTCTCTTTTCTTAATGTTTATTTCTTATCTCATCTCAATTATTCCACCATTTTCACTAAAGAATATGTTTTGAGAATTTTTTTTTAAAAAATCATTGTTAATTCTTATTATAGTCTTCTCAAATGATATTTTTAGTCTACTTTCTCAAATGCAGAGGAATGTGGAGCATTCTCCCTTAAAGACTAATGAACTACAACTGATTGAATACCTGAATGACTTGAAGATCAGTGATTAAAGATCACTAAGTACTGAAATGATATGTAAAATAATTAAATCAGTCATTATGTTGTCATTGATGTCAACTAGTTTGATAGTACTTATCATGTTATTTATAAACATCTAAACATCTATAAAGAGGAGAGAAGAGATGAAGAACTGAGATATCTACATAGAGAAAGATGGATATGACAGATGAGGATAAGGAATACTTCAGATAACTCATTGATGAATCTACGACTTCATATTATTGACTTGATTATGTTGCATTAATCTATTATGAAGGAGGATGAAAAATGTACAAGGAAATGTGGTCGGTAAATGAAGCACTTCAATACACACCAAGCTAGTGTAGTGTATACTGAGCGATAGTATTAACTGAGCTTGTGTTCACCAATGCATTTCTTTGTCAACCGAGTATGGATGAAAGTATTAAATGCTTAAGGTTAGCCGACATAAATTAATGAGATGGAAAATTTTATGATTTTGAGATTGAGGATAAAGTTTGTTATAAGATCCATGACTGACAAAATTAGGAGAAGATCTAAAGGATGCAATTGAAACATGTTACTGACACAACTGCCGAGGAAGTTTTAAGAGGCAAAATCTATGAAGGAGATTAAGCGACAAAATTTGATGGTTGATCTATGAAAATGGTTTATTTGTCTATATAAGATATATGAGTTTCATTATTGAAACATGCCAGAAGAAAGAAGACTACAAAGATTTTGCGTGAATATAGTTTCATGCATGCCTGATCAGATTGGTTGAAGGAGAACCGAACTGCAAAATAGTACCGAGCATCAAAGAGCTATTACCAAGTGAAAGTAAGTTGAGGAAGTAAATTGATATATTGATTAGAGGATTTGTATGGGCTTAGAATAGATCTAAACATCTGCAAGTTAAGTTGTATTGTAATCAGATCAACTACTATTTCAGTTTAACCATTGATACATAAAAATATCTTAACCGAGTGGACTTAACCGTCTTATGTTATGCCCCTATGTCATTCAATAAATGTACATTGTTATCCTATTGACCCCATAGTGAATGTTGGTTGAACAATAAATGTTTGTCTTAAATCCTCCAACAAGGTCACACCTAACAGTGTGTTTGTAACCTTTAACAGGGTTGTCTCTTCACTGAGCTCACTTCATAAGAGTGAAAATTATTTTGGGTTACCAATCCCAGGTGGTTTTTCCCTTAATAGGGTTTCCACATTAAATCATTGTGCTATGTGTTTCTATGATGATTGCTTTATTGTCATACTTTACATACTGCATATTTGATTTGGTTGGTAATCACTGTGAGTTAATTAACTGGTAATCAGTAAAGGCACAGACAGTTTAAGAGTTTATGTTATCGAGCTGCAAAATTTGTTGAAATTCTTTTGAAAGTTACATCTTATGATTTGGGACTGTAGGATAATTGATCTAACTGATTCACCCCCCCCTCTCAATTATTCTACCAAAGACTTCAAGTACTCTTTCTTGCATATTCAATCTTTCACTATTGTTACCTTCTGAAAACACCGCATACTAAATATCATCACTAGACATCATCACAATGTATAAACACTCATTTTTGGACCACTATTGGTCACCACACATTAGGCAACAAGCCAATCCATTAGGTTGGAATCAATGAAAACACTGAGCTCATATTACTAATAGAGAAATAATAATATAAATGTCTCAAAAATAACTTCCATTTCATAGGTAGTATTCTGGTGAATATGGTAGTTATCATAAGCTATGGAGAATTAGTTATAGTGGTAGCAACAATAGTCAATTTCTCAGCTATAAAATTTAGTTTTATTGCACCACGATGGGGTGTAGTATCACCCCACATAAAGGTTTACAAAATGTGCCAAAGTTGGTGATAATAATCTTGGTTTGATAGCACTTTAATAATGCAATACTTTAAGGGCATTTTAAAAAACTTGTTTAGAATGCATACCATTGATATATGAGTAAGAACATATCATTTGGTTTAAATACACATCGAGGTGGTACAAGAAATAAAGTATTTGGTTTTGAATACATAATGCATAGTTATAAGGTAAACTTTTTTTTTCAAACAAATCGGCCTCCATAGCTATATTGTGGCTTAGTAATCACTTAAACATTGACACTTGTATAAGTATGTGCATATGAAGCATAATCATTCAATGTAATAAAAATTAATAATTTCCATATCCAAAGAGAGTAGATATGTTCCTAACATCAAAGCAATGTTATATAGGTGGAAATACATTGTTACCAACAAGGTATGAAAATTTAATTTTTATCTTCATATTACCAAAAAAATGTGATAATGATTTTATTTAAACATCATCAATCATTTAGAAATGCCCATTATATCATTCCAAATAAATTACTAAATGAACTACACGGTGTTTGTAATAAGTTCCATCATGTCCATTCTTTATCAAATGGTTAGATTCCTCTCCTCAACCATGTCCCTATATTCAACTCTTACATGTGTTAGATAACTGAGAGGGGGGGTGAATCAGTTAAGTCTAGTTATTCTATAGTCCCAAATACTCCCATATGTATATAAAAAAAACTTTCAAATCAAATAATGAACTCAATAAAATATCAATTGTGCCTTTCTGATGCAGGAGCATCTCAAGCTTTGAGCAATCTTGCATCAACCAAAAACATTTCCTGATTTCTGTACCTATTTTTCTATTGTTTGCATTATAATCTTTGTATTTGTTGGTTTCATGTTGTGATAATTTTACATGATGTTGAGAACCTATTTGGTAACCTTCTCCTATGAGAACATAATATTGGATGGACTGTTTTAAAGTTACAACTATTTTCCTTGCCGTCGGAACAATATTTTCCTACATTTTTGGAGCTGATTGCGGGATGTGGCAATGTTGATCCTTAATGAATCAAAATTTTAAATCTTAAGGAATTAAATAGGACCAAAATTAATATCATTTCCCAAGGGTGAAACTCCTAATTCATTATGAGTAAAAAGTTATGACCATTTTTCTCGAGGACCTATTTCTGCCAGTGTTCCCGTCGGAGCTGTTCCTGCAGTTTTGGTGCTGATTGTTCATAGTGGTGATATGGATCCTTAATGAATAATAATTTTATCTCTTAGGTACTTAAAGAGGACCTAAATTAATACCTTTTCACAATATCACAACTCCTAATTCATTATGAGTAAAAAGTTATGGCCGTTTTGGCCCGGGACCTATTTTCTACCAGTTTTCGGATGAAATGTGTAGTGTTTTTTCTTGCGATGTTCTGTGTGATCAAATGGGGCCTTGAAACCTTAAAGGAATTTTATTGGGTCATTTTAGGACCTAAATAAAAATTTTCATCAATTTATATTCATTCTTTCATTAGTTTTGATTTAAATCTTCCAAATTGGACCTATATTGTAATTAAAGCCTGACTGGCCAACTTGTGGCTTAGCTGGCTATATATTGAGGGCTTGGGTAGATGTTTAGTAGAAATTTGGATCATAGATTGGTATTAGGAGATTATAATCATAATTGGATCTTGGGAGATCTTGAAGATCAGATTGTTATCTGATAGTTGTAACAGCAGAGAAAGTGGTTTGCATGCTTGGAGACAAGGAGATTGCTTGGAGGCTTGGGAGCTCAAGTTCAGATCTGCCTTAGTGTTTCCATCAGTTTCTGATTTGTTTCAAAACTAAACTAGCTAAGGGATAGAAGAAATACTTTTTATTGTATTTTTCCCTAACCCCAAAGGCCTTACAGCTAGGCATGTTGAATGAAATTCTATTTTGAATCATTATCTTGTTGTATTCCGTTGTGCATATTATTGTTATAATTGGCAGTTGTAGGCTTGGACTATCCATTATTGGATCCTCCATCCTTTCCCTACATCAAGTGGTATCAAAGCTTGAAGATCTTGAGTGTGTAAATTAGTTGAGGCTATTTGCAATAGGACATTTTTGGTGACTTGTTGCTTTGGATTTAAATCTTAGAGGATGCCTCTGAGAACATTGGATCCTAGAGCAATTGTAGATCTTTGTGATGTGGTGGAAGCAAAGATTTTTGAGAGGTTTGTTCAGTTGGAAACTAATTTCTTGAATCGGGTTGATGACCTTGTGAAGGAAAATGTTGTTGAGCTTTGTAGAAATTACCGAAGTTGGGGCATGCTGATCTGGAGGAAAGTTGTTTGGCCGGTTAGAAGACTGGTCCGGGAGAGAAGACATCTTGACAAGGTTACTTGTGACAGTATAGAGGTTGAAGAGGTATGTGATATTGGTTTTTGTGATCAGTTGGTGGAATCTAACATGAAACCTGTAGAGCAACTTGTGATTGTTGTTGAGATACCTATGTTTACTTATACTGTGGTTGACCTTGTTGAGGCTAGTGACAAGATTTGTTTTCATGTTCAGTTGGTTGTGTCTGACATGGAGATTGCAGAGCATTTGGTTGGGTGTGATCAGGCTACTTTTGGTGAAGAGTTATCTATTTCTGAACACCTTTGTGCTAATGGTTTTACCAACTTGCTTTTGTTTGGTGTTGAGGTGTTGTTTTCTGGTTGTGGACTTGAATTATTGGTTGACAATAATGAGTCTTGTGATGAGTTGCAGAGATGGGATGTTGATGATGAGGGCTTTCATATTGTTGTGGATCTGACTTTAGATCTACTTGTTGGGGAGTTGGATAATCTTGTTGCTGAGATGGGTTGTGGTGATCATTGGTATGCTGATTGGTTGTTTGTAGAATGGTTGAGGAGGGCTTGGCTGATGGACTTGTTCATTTTCCTAGTTTCATGGATTGACAAACCTTGTGTGAAGATGAAGTGGAAGAATTTGCAAAGTGAAGACTTGGAGGACATGTATGTGAAGAAATAGTTTGGGGTTTATGTTTTGAATCCTATAAGATGTCCTTCCAGCCATTAAGAACATCTTTGTAACCTGGGGTGTCTGATGGAGGAGCATCTCAAGCTTTGAGCAATCTTGCATCAACCAAAAACATTTCCTGATTTTTGTACCTATTTTTTTGTTGTTTGCATTATAATCTTTGTATTTGTTGGTTTAATGTTGTGATAATTTTACATGATGTTGAGAACCTATTTGGGAACCTTCTCCTATGAGCACATAAAGATTGGATGGACTTTTTTAAAGTTACAGTTGTTTTCCTTACCGTCGGAATAGTATTTTCCTGCATTTTTGGAGCTGATTGCAGGATGTGGTGATGTTGATCCTTAATGAATCAGAATTTTTTCTCTTAAAGGATTAAAGAGGACCTAAATTAATATCATTTACCAATGGCACAAATCCTAATTCATTATGAGTAAAAAGTTATAACCATTTTTCTCAAGGACCTATTTTTGCCAGTGTTCTTGTCGGAGCCGTTCCTGCAGTTTTGGTGCTGATTGTTCATAGTGGCGATGTTGATCCTTAATGAATCATACTTTTAACTCTTAGGGACTTAAAGAGGACCTAAATTAATACCATTTCACAAGAGTGAAACTCCTAATTCATTATGAGTAAAAATTTATGGCCGTTTTGGCCCGGGACCTATTTTCTACCAGTTTTCAGATGAAACATGTAGTGTTTCTTTTTGCGATGTTCTGTGTGATCAAATGGGGCCTTGCAGCCTTAAAGGCATGTTATTGGGTCATGTGAGGACCTAAATAAAAAGGTGCATCAATCTATATTCATTCTTTCATTATTTTTGATTTAAATCTTCCAGATTGGACCCATATTGTAATTAAAGCCTGATTGGCCGACTTGTGGCTTAGCTGTCTATATATTGAGGGCTTGGGTAGATGTTTAGTAGCAAGTTAGATGGTAGATTGGTAGTAGAAGATTAGAATCATAATTGGATCTTGGGAGATCTTGAAGATCAAATTATTATCTGATAGTTGTAACGGCAGAGCTAGTGGTTTGCATGCTTGGAGACAAGGAGATTGCTTGCAGGCTTGCAAGCTCAAGTTCATATCTGCCTTAGTGTTTCCATCAGTTGCTGATTTTTTTTAGAACTGAACTAGCTAAGGGATAGAAGAAATACTTTTGATTGTATTTGGCCCTAACCTGGAAGGCCTTACAGCTGGGCATGTTGAATGAAATTCTATTTTGAATCATTATCTTGTTGTATTCCATTGTGCATATTGTTGTTATAATTGGCAGTTGTAGGCTTGGACTATCCATTATTGGATCCTCCATCCCTACCCTGCATCACTTTCTCTTCATATATTGGGACTACCAGTAAATTAAATATTATATGTACCAATCTATCTAGTTATAGTAATGTGTAAAGTAAAATAACAATTCAACACATCCATACACATATAACACGTAGATTTTTAACTTGGAAACCCTGCTAGGGGAAAAAGCACCTGGGACCGGTAACCCAAAATAATTCACTCTTCTAAAGTGAGATTGGTTAAGATCCAACCATGTTAAAGGTTACAAAACACATTGTGAGGTGTGACCTAGTTAGAGGATTTATCACTAACAGTTCCCCCTTGACCAATAATTCACTATGGGGTCAAAAAGAAAACAATTAACATTCATTGAATGTCATATTGAAATATAAAGACTATTAAGTCCCACTCGGTTAAGAGATTTATCTATAACAATGGTTAAACTGATACAATAATGATATGATTCAAATACAACTTTGATTTGCATATTTTTAGATCTATACTAAGCTCAAAAATACCTCTAATCAACAATCAATTCAATATCTTTATTTCCTCCAACTATGTTCTGCTCAGTAATTGCTTTCTTTAACGCTCGATGCTATTTGCAGATTTTCTCAGTTCTGTCTTCAACCAGTTTGATCGATGTTGCATGAAAATAATCTTTTTCACATGAATTCTCCTATAGCAGACTCAATAATGAATCTCATGTCTCTTTATATAGACATCATAAACCATTTTATTTTCATCCATAGATTTTTCCTCTTTAACCTTTCTCAGCAGTTGTGTTAATAACATGTTTCATTCTCCTTCATCCAATCATCCTTGAATTTTATCAGTCATTTGATCATCATAACAAACATTATCATTTAGCTCAGAATCATAAACAATTGTCCAACTCATCGTCTTTAGTTGGTTGTCACAAAAATCTATCTATTTCTTTCACTCGGTCAATACCAAAATGTGTCGGTGATAACTAGCTCGGTTAACAATACACTCAGTATACACTACACTTGCTCAGTGTATACTGAATTCTTCATTTACCAACCACATAAAATTGTTCAATACTGATCTTTAATACATAATAGAATCATGTAATACAATCAAGTCATTAACATAATGCGATAGACTCATTAATAAGTTACCCAATGTATACCATATCCATTCCTTTCTCATCCATCTCATCTTTATGTAGATATCTCATTCCTTTACCATTTTTCCTTCTTAATATATTTGTAACCATCATGATAAGTACAGTCAAAACTAGTTGACATCAATGATAATACATTAACTAATTTAATGTCTTACATACACTTTAGTAGCTCGGTGATCATCAATCACTATCTTTCAATTATCCATTCCATTATCAAACTTTCCTTCAAGGTATTCAATCAGTTGTAGTTTATCAATCTGCACTCAGTCACTCATCAATAGGTCAACCTAAAACCATGGCTGAAGCATAATGAAATACATTTGGTGACCTCATAATTAATTAACTAATTATGTCATAAATCAATAATCAAGAGATAAAAAGCCAATAATATATTCTAATTTATTTCATTATTAACAAAAGTATAAAATTGGATGTGACATAGATATAAAAAAAGAGGGAGAGGGATAGAAAGATATAGAGATATAGATAAAGATAGATGACGAGATAATGTGACAAATAGAGAGATATAAGGAGATATAAAGTTGGAGAGGGGCGGAGAGACAAAGATACATGCAAATGGATAAATATTAGGTATAAAATATTTTTAACAATAAGAATAAACAAGATAAATATTATCTAAGAGCTTTGATAAATCGAAGGAAAAAAAAAAATGCTATGGGCACGGTGGTAATTAAATGGTATGGTTTTTGTTTGACATTTGTTGAAATAAAATAAAATAATAAAAGATTTATAACAAAATCTTAATTAAAACAATAATAATATAAAATATTTAAGATTTATAAATATAGTTATTAACATTTTTAAACCAACGTCTCTACACTAATAAAAAATTACTATATCTGTTATTGTATTATATATTTTATATTTTGTATAGTAAAAATGATAATTTTTTAACTTTATCATATATAAAAATTATTTATTAAAATTTTGATTGGCTAAATAATTTGAAGTGTTACACACGAAATTTGTGGAATTCTTCCAACTGCCTACTCCAGAGTTATGGTGTTCTATATTTTCATTAAATGCCCTACCCTACGAGGCTCCACTAACAAATATCAAAATTTTATGTAAAAATTAGAATTATTATTAATAAATACTTATTTCAATTAAATTATTCACATATTTTTTTATTATAGATTATAAAATTTTAGAAATTTATATTTAATAATTACATTTTTAATTTTTACAATTATGACTATCTAAATAAAGTTTTGAAAAAAACTAGGTTTTTATTAATATAAAAATAAAATAAAATAAAATTCTTTTAAGATAGATTTAATTAATTTGAAGTAATAATAAATTTTTTAAAACTATTTGTAAAGTAAGATTTCAATTGTTAAATTAAAAACATAAAAAAAATCTAAAAACTAAATGACACTATAATGCTATTAAAGGCAAGTACTCCCACTATGTGGCACTTGTTTATTTTTCAAATAAGTACAATTAAATCTATATTATTTTAAATATTAAAAAAAAATTGGTCAATTTTTTTTTATCAAATTGTTAATATAATTCTTTCTTATCAGTTACAATTGAACAAATTAAATTTTTTAAATTACTAAATCAACATTATTAAATTAAAAAAATTATTAAATAACAAATATCAATATTCTTGATAAATAAAAATATAAGTCCAAACCAAAAAACCTTTCAAAAGAAAATAATATTATATAATTATTGATTTTATTAATTTAAAAATGATAAGGAAATTAAAAAAAATTAATAAGATTTAGAAAATGTTTGAATAATTGTAAATATATATTAAAAAATAATATTATACATTATCATTCTTTTAATCTGTTAAATTTTAAAGACTTTTTTAATAATCCACGTTTATATACAATTATTTTAATGAGATTAATTTTTCAAATTTTAATGTAAATACATTTTAAACTTCATTAATATATAATAAAATAATTTAAATAGAAAATATAAGAAAGTGTTGTACAGTAATTTTCTTTTTTGAATTTAGAAACATTACATTTAAAGTTTAGAAATGCAGATATACTTTTTAATCTTTCTAAATTAAAAAGTAGATTATTTCCTTCTTGTGCCTTCAAATCTTTCTTGTAGTTTTATTATAAATAACATAGTTCACATTTCATTTGGACTTGCTTTTTCATAATTGATTCTTCTATTTTACCATGGCTCTTATGGATTGTGTCAAGATTATAGTTTTCTCTATTGCTATTCTCCTTTTATTCACTAATGTTTTTATCAGTGCTTCAAATCTTGATGCTTCTAAAAAATTTGATCAAAATATAGGTATGCAACTCTTATTTGCACTTATTTGTTCTAATATTTTTCATTTGTCTTCATCACATTGATATAATCATACAATATCATGTCTTTTACTTATTTAAAATTTTAACATTATTTACAAATATAGTTATTATAGTTTATATTTATGTTAATTATAACATTTTATATTAATAAACTTATATTTTCTACATTTTTATTGCAGGAGACAAGAAATATGATATGGGAATTGTCAAAGATGAAAAATATAAGGTCTATTTAAATTTTAATGTTTGTTTAAAATAATTTTTTATTAATATAAATATATTTATTTTATATATTACACAATTAGAACAAATCATTTTATTTAAATAATATTATTGAATGAAATTGAAATAATGTTATTTATTTATCTTGTAGGAAGCTGATAGTTCACCTCCTGCTTGTGCTCATGTACCTTGCAACAGTTGTGAACCATGCAAGCCAGTAGTTGTCTATGTTGATCCTAAAACTCATGATTCTGTGTGGAATTGTTATTGTGCAGATGGAAAATTCTATCCACCATTCGGTTGAAAAGATGTTATTCTATCCACCAATCAATAAAAAATGAGATAATGAATCTATCATTCAGTAGAGTTATGTGACTTTTATAATATTTTCGAACATGTTTTAAATAATAATATGGTTTTTTAAAATCATTTTATGAAGTTATGTGTTCCTACAAATATATGTTGTGAAAAATTATGTATCATGTAAATTTTTAATATCATGTTTAAATTCATATAATTTAAATTATAATATTTTACAATCATCTATTAAATTAAAATATAATCATTTTGATTTTATTTAATATTAATTATCATATTTATGTTTAATTATTAACAATATTTGAAAAAAATAAAAATTAATTTTAAATATTATTATTATATATTTTTTAAATTATATTTATATTTATATAATTAGATAATAACATTGCAAGAATTTATAATAAATAAATAAATCATACATGAAATATGTATTTTATATTTTAAAGTCAAGTTACATTACACAAATGCTACAACTCTATATTTGACAATGATAAGTGGTAAAATATAAATCAGAAGAACAATATTTTAGATGCTTTCAAAAGGTTAAATTATATCTAATTTTTCATATTATACATAATATTATATATGCAAATATTTTGATTTTACGTGAAATTAGGATACAAGATTAAGTTATTATAAGATGAATGTCACATAAACCTAAAATTCTATTATATTATTTTCGCATAGTAATTTATGCAAGCATCCATATGATGTTTATGAATTTAAAAATAATATTTCATTGAAATAATAGATTATTAGTGTTGTAGAGTTAGTTTATTGTATATACATTAATTACTACAAGGAATAATATTTCAATATCATGATTATTTTCAATCTTATGCATTCTAAAATAAGTGTTAGTTATTCTAATAGAAATGAGATTATTGAAAAAGATAATTAATTGTTTTAAAAATTAGGACATCTTTGCACAAAAGAAACACACAAATGTTAGACATTTCATAAATTAGTTTGTTACTAAAATAAATTTTTGACCAATTTTATATATAATTCAAAGAATATGTAAGAACATTATAGAAATATATATATATAATAATAATAGTCTTTTTGGACTTAGTTTACTATCCATTATATCTATAAAATAATTTTAAAATCTACAACATAGGAATTGGTTTGAATTTGTTGAAGAAACTAGGGTTTGAATGTCAAGGAAGTTGAGACATTAAGTGTAAGAAAAGGTCTTAATACCAGTATTCTTAAACAACCAATCTCTAATGCACAACATTACTAACTAACTTGCTTTATCCTTAATCAAAAACATTACTAACTATCCTAGATAAGATAAGATAGGATAAGATAAATTTATTAATGTCCAACAAGAGACCAACAAGGGTCTAAGGGATAGGAAATGTACAGCAAAAGGAACATCGAACCAACATACCACCAAACAGTGGTCAGGAAAGCAACCAAGAGCGAAAAAAAGAAAGAAGAGAACAAGAAACAACAAGCCAGACAAACACAAGTGAAGGACTAAGGATCATCTTTAGGTAGAAAGAAGTCCAATACTGAAGGATAATGATCCAGATGAGTAGGAACCCTGAGTCATCGATGTGAGCTGCTAGAGATGTGTCACTGATGGGTAAAGGTGCTGCGGGGTAAAGGTGTTGCGGGATCTCACAGATCTAGAGTGACCAGTGATGGAGGTAATGTGAGGCCGCTTCACCCCCCACAAAGGAGACAAGGGTGAGAAGAAGGTCATAATGAGCTGATCAGATATCTATCTCTGGGGGAAAAGAAGTTGTAGCATATGCTCGCAAAGCTGAATAGTTCACGGAGATAAAGTATCAGGCATCTTTGATCGGTGTAGCTGAAGAAAGAAGTCAAGGAACTACACCCTCTAAATAAGAAATAGAATCTCCCTCTGATCTCATAATAATGCAAAGGGTGGGGCACCAGTGATCAATTTTGTGTGCTAATCCAACCTAAAAAGATCCTAGCGTAATGCAAAGGGTGTGGCACCAGCGGTCACATAAGTATCTAGGAAGAACAATAATCCCATCCTAAATGTCTAGAAAGTGCTCAGCATAAAAAGCCATCCTTGGGCGCAAACCCCCACATGGGTTGATCTAGGTCATGGTGATATACTACCTGTATATGTCAAATCTGACGTGTCTATTCAACTCCTGTGGAAGGGAGGAGGTGAGTCAGAGCATCAAGCGAGAACTGATAGGGGGGAGGTGATCAATGTCAATCCTGATGGAACCTAAAAGGGATGAGGCCTGGGCATACCAAGAATGGGCTCTGGGGGAGGGGTCTAACTTGGCAAGTGCCTATCATAATAGGCCAGGTAGGAGTATCTATTGTGACCATCATTGGATTTTGCAAAATAATGGAGGTGGTGAATAAACCAAACTAGATCAAAGATGGCCCCCAATCTAAAGGGATGAGCCCTGAACTCAGCCAGAATGATGCTATGAGAGGTGAAATGATGACATCTGATGATACGCTGGAGGAAGATAGTCTGAACACACTCAATAGAGGCCCAATCAGAATCTAGAAGCAATGACCCCCAAATAATAGAACCATAAAGTACTATAGGTCTAACCAAGGAATCCAAGAGGGACAACTTGGACACGGTGTCCTGAAAATAATGTCTAAAACATTGTCTCTCCAACATGGCAAGGGAACCCATCCCTTTACTAATCCTGGGTAGAATGGCGGGTCTCAGGCTGAAGTGAGGGATAGAGAACTTAACCCCAAGATAGGTGTATGAGAACTTTTAGAAAGAATGTAGAAGAAGTTAGCTAGTTGGGAAGGTAAGCTCCTTACGAGTGCTAGGAAAGTGTGACTTCTCAAGGCCTTCCTTTAGCACATGCTAGTTTAATTCCTGTCCATTTTCAAAATTTCAAGTGCTATGGTTGAAAAAATAGAAAGACTTCAATTTTCAATGTTATGGATTGGTACTGAAGAAAAGAAGAGATTGTCTCTAGTTAATTGGGAGATGGTTTGTAAACCCAAATTCTTGGGGGGATTTGAGATCAGGAGAATAACTACACTAAATGAAGCTTTAATTTATAAACTTGGTTGGAATTGACTATGGACAACATTGATCAGAGCCTCATGATGAAAGATAAATACCTAAATTATGTTAGCTTCCACAAATTCCTTATTGTCCCAGGCCTCCCCTTTGGCTCTAAAATTTGGAACAACACAATCAATAGCAAAAAAATAATTCAAATGGGATTGAAGTGGCAACTTGCAAATGGTAGAGATATCAAATTTTGGGAGGATGATTAGATTTGTAAAGGGAAATTAGAGTCTAATAGGACTTTTAGAGGGCTTATGGGGACAACTAAAAGACTGATTGAGACTAATATAAGTGATTACATATCTAGAGGACCATTACGTTACAAGGAATGATTAGTAGGACCCATATCCCTTTGTTTCCTAGAGATGATACTTTTGTCTAGAAGTTGGAAAGTAAGGGTGACTTCATTGTTAGATAAACTTACAAGCTACTAATTAAGGATAAAGTTTTGTTTAAGAACTAGTATAAGATCTGGAATCTATACCTTATTCTAAAGATCATTTTTTTTGTGGTGGATTATTATGCATAGAAAATCCTCACCCAAGATAATCACATTAGAAGGGGATTTCAATTTCTCAAAAGATGTTACCTCTATAAGGAGGAGGAGACTATCCCATACCTTTTACTCCACTACCAATTTGTTGTCAAGCTTTGGCAAATGGTGATGCTTAAGCTTAACATTGATTGGGTTCTCAACTTGTGTTTTCTTTAGTTCCATAAAGAATAGAATGGGGTGTCTTCCAATCCTTATGTCAAATAATTATAGAAGCACATCCCCCCATGTGTGCTAGAGCCTTTGGAAGGAAATAAATAATAGGGTTTTGAGGGATTGTGAATGTCCTATACATGCGGTGTTCAATTCTTTCCTTAGGCTTCTTAATGTCAATATGTTTATCATGAAACTCCATAAAATGAATGACCAACCTTCCTATCTAGATCATAAAATTGCAAAAAATTAGAAATTGCCTAAGGCATATGTTGTGGTTGATAACTCTAGAAGACTGATAAGAAACATACACGGTGGAAACCCCATAATTTGGGTTGGCCAAGGCTGAATTTTGATGACTCTGAGGAATGGGTATTCTACTGGAGGCAGAATAATTAATAAAAATGTTGGTGTTTTAATGGTTAATTACTCTGGATTTATTTTGGATTTAACTAGAAATCAGGCAAAGTGCATGGCACTCTTCTAGGGTGTCAAGATTACCTTATCCATTTTTATTAAGACCCTGATTATTGAAGGGGGCTCTAAACTGGTTGTTGAAGCTATGACAGGAAATCTCAAACTCAACTAGTCCTCTCATAGTGTTATGATTGATATTAAGAGCATGTTGTTGGGGTTTGATGGATTTTCTATTTGTTACATTTATAGAGAATGCCTAAGAAGCTTTTGGATACCTCACCACTATTTTGAGATGCAAAAGAAATATGGAGGCTCTACCTCTTAATGTGAAGCTTCTTTTTGAAGAGGAAAAAAATCATCATATGTCCATATGATTTGCACTTCTATTTATTTTATTGTGTGGGCTGACTTATAACCTATCCTATATGGTTATAAGGACTTTTAAATTCAAATTTTCTATGGAAGGCTTAATGTTGGTGACCGTGTCTATGAACATCACTTGGAATTTCAATGTGGTTGATGCAGTTCCCATTAGCTCTCAACTTGGCCACATGATTATGAGTCGGTATAGTGGTAATTATTTTTTCTATCACCATTGCATGATTACAAGGTGTATTAATTTTAGCATTACTTAAGGTAAATATTTTGTGATCAGTGATGTCTTTCCCTTCCTAGAAAATAATGGTGGCACAAGCGAGAGGTCACAAATAGCTATAATGATCATTAGTGAATGAAGAGTAATAATGATTTTCTTCTTTCAACCATTTTAAAGGGTTTTTAATTTCTTTAGCATCAGTGTGCTCTAATATATTATGGGAGTCTATTGTGGGTATCTTTGGCTCTATTATTATGGGGGGTGAAAGAGTGTAAATTGAGCCCAGAAAGATAGAATTTTTTTAAAATGATACCACTATGTGGCATATTTGTAGATAAGGTGGGGTTTCTCAATTCCTTGAGAATATGATAGGCTATGATGAAAATTTCTTTGCTTAGTTTTCTATTTCATGGACTGAGAGAAAGGTTATGATGGGTGGCATCAATTTTGAGGTTAAGGAATATTATATTGCAAAGGATAGGGGCCTCCGATGACCAGGAGGAAATGGAAAAATAGAGTAGGGTTTTGGAAAATGAAAGCATGAACCAATTCTTCCATCCAGAGGAGACTCCTTTGAAAATTCATGGTGGCTATGAAAGGGATAAACTTTTGAAACCTTAGGACTAGGTATTCCTAATGGTTATGAATTATTTCACTCTAGAGGGTCATTTTAAGGTCTTTTATTTTTATTGTATGCCTTTCTGAACCATTTTTGCAATAGGAGTTTAATTTCCTTCCCGTTATTCTTGTTAAAATCCTTTAAGAATTTTTTCAAAGAGGTTGTTAACATTGATAAGAGTCAAGGTAAAAGGTTCATACCATTGCACCAAGGTCTCATTTTATATCTCTACCACTTTCACCTGTCTCTTTTCCCTCCACATCAAATTGTGGTTCATGAAGCCCCTCCACCTCACTCTTTTTCTCTCTCTCCACCCTCTACAAGTATTCTTGATACACCTAGACCTAGTAGGAAGATGTGCCTATGTAACCCTTTTCTAAAGGGTGGTTCTTGTCAACCTCGCCCAAAAATACCTATTCACTCTACTGGTAAAATTGAACCCACTATCAAGATTGAACCATTGGACAAAAAAATGAAAAATATTATGAACAATGTAGAACACAGAACTAAGGGAGGGGGGTAAAATAGTTGTGGCCGTAATATTAAACTTTTAACCAACTTAAAAACTTCAACACATAGAAATGAAAGATGAGAAATAAAGAACAAGATAAAATATCACCATAACATGTAACACTAGATTTTTTGTCATGGAAACCTTGTTAGGGAAAAAACCATGGTGGGTATCAAACCCACTAGATATTGTATTAGCACAATAACCATATTAAAGGTATAGTGAGAGTGCACATGAATTTAGGTTCACTACCTAGATCTCACTTCTCAAAACAAGAAAGGGCTACAACTTTTAGCATTCAACAAGGGAAACAACCCAAGGTGGACAAAAATCCACTAAATTATGAACTAACACATAGAATCTGATATGGAAAAATTATTCTAATGAAGCACAACAAAACAATCAATATATTCCACTCATAAATCTACTCAACAACACTAATACACCATCTTCAAACACTATACACATACAAAAATCTTCCTCCTCTTTCCCCATCCTTCACACTCACAAATAATTATAACTTTATACCCAACTCATCAAATTATTCCATAAGGTTGGTTGATGCCACCTTAATTAAAAATATTAAATAAATTACATAACACTTAATGATTTGATCCAAAACAAGTCACTAGTGACATAGCTGGGACCCAAAAGAACATCATTGAACAAACCACATTCCATAGATCATGCCATAAATATTTACAACATGATATCTCATCACGTCGGCCAAGAATAATAAAAGATATCAAAATGTTACACCAATTTACCAAATTTGATCACATAACCCAATGCAATCCAAGAACATGAATACGACATTATTTAGAAACATCAGTAAGAACATTTAAATAACACATTAGAAACAAAACCATCTCTAACTCAAAATCCACAAACACCTCTACACTTTTCAATAGGAACATTGAATAGTAATCAATGTTATATCAAGAAAAATATCTTTCCAACTAAATCAAAAACTACTTGAGCTAAGGACACACATCTATGTCTTGAACACTCCACTAGGTCAGCAATAAAAGATATTGGAAGACCTAGCCACTCTAGTCAGAAAATAGCAACACTGTCTCTGCCAGAACACCAAAAATTATCTTTGATGAATTAACTATAACTAATTCCAAACATACAATGATCCTTTGTAACTTAACCAAGATCAAGTACAAGAACTCCTCATCATCTCTACAACATCACAACTTTTGATACTCAAACACAACTCTGTGACCAATCATAGCACTCTACTTTGTGACTCAAGAACATTGTCCTAATTGATGTAATATGTTGACATCAATGACAAAATATCAATTTTAGTACATATATACATACATTCCAATAATATCCCCCTTTGTCATTGATGGCAACATATAAATGTGAGAAACCAAATCAATGCACAAAGTAATAGTACCATATACTTCAACTCCCCCTAAGTCTGATATTTATTCTTTGCCACATATATCGCTACAACATCTAATATTTTCACATAGCTCTCTCTCCCCATTTAAATTCAATGACAAAGGCATATATATGCACTAATTCATAGAGGAAAAAATAACTGAATCACAAATTGAATTTCAAAACTATTAAAGACTACCTACTCCCGTTGAGTAGTAGCCACCAATACATCAATATAAAATAAAATGATTTTGTTAAAGCACTAGACTGATGAAAATCCATGCATCTCTATCACTAATTAGTAGGGGGCATGATCCCAAGTTTACCATAAAGATACTCAAAATTATCCTTTGGCAAAGGCTTTGTAAATATATCTATAATCTATTCTTTTGTAGCCACATATTCTAACTTCACTTCCTTCTCACTCACCTTGTCTCTTAGAAAATGATATTTAATAGATATATGCTTTGTCATTGAATGTAACACAAGATTATTTGAAATATTCATAGCACTAGAGTTATCACATTAAATGGTAATAGGCTCATCAATAATTACTCTTATGTCTTTCAATATTTTCTTCATCCAAACAACTTGATTACAATTAACAACAATAACAACAACAACATATTCAGCTTCAGTAGTAGATTTACCATTGATCACTATTTTCCATTATACATTTTGGTGAAACCACTTCTTTCATGATTTCTACTTTCTAATTGGGTAGTTAGATATTCTTTGTGTGATCTCCTTACATTGTATGCATAGTTTCACTATACATTTTGGTGAACCCAACTTATAACATTCTAATTCTAATTTTGCTATTATATTTTCTTTATATCTATATCTACTTTGTATGCCTTTCATTGATCACTATTTTTTTACATTTTATGCTTCTAGATCTATAGGTTCTACATTTTATTTGGTGTTTAGATTCCCTTTACATCAATTACATTGGTTAGTATATTTGCATTATGAAAATGATAAAAAAAATTGCATCTTGTTTCATAGATTTAGTTCATTCTTAGATTGCATTGCATTGCGTCATATCCATAAAATTAAAAAAATAATATTTCATTTATAGATATTGTGTTTTATTTTCCATGGATTTGTTATCTTCATTTACTTGTTTAATTTCAAGTTTTCTCCAAGATCTTCAAGATGTTCCATTTCATACATATGACGACAATTTAGTTCTTCCTATCTACAATGTTCACCCTCCCAAAATTGATCCCAACCCTAAGGACATTGTTATTATTGTTTGCAAGTTGGCTATACTATTGTATATGACTTGATATAGTGTTGTCATTATGCAAAAAAGGTCATATAGCAGTTTGGAGTCAGTGCACTTGATGAGAAGATCACAAATTGGTTAAGTGTTGAAGACTAGATAGTGTATAGAGGTCCTACAGCTCAGAGCATCAGTGCACGTGCGTATGGAAGAATTATGGTATGTACCTTGGAAGTTAAGTTAGTTAGACTATATTCATTCTTAGTCTATGGACATAATCAATTGTGCAAGGATGAGAAAGATACAGTCAGTTGAAGTTGCACAACCAATGTGTGCCAGTGAAGAATAGAGTAAGCAGCCAATAGTTATCATTTTGTATTGCAACTATATTCTAATGATGTAAAGGCTATGCACCTATTGTAATTAGGTTGCCAAAATGTATATATGTTTGATTGTAAACACGCTTAAGAAAATTCATTTGGAAGCATTGTATGTAATAGGTTTAAGGGCCGACCTAGTTGTTTATTTTTGTATGCGCATATAAATATAAGATGCACCCATTGTATTCAGTATGGAAGTTGATAGAGAGTTGTGAGAAGTAGAGAAGAAGTGTGCAAAGAGTCTCTAACATGTATTAGAGCTTTTCATGAGGTCAAAGTATCAGTGCATCAAAGGAACTGATCTGACAAGTAGTGTCACAGTGACAGTTCATCCTGTAGATATAGTGTGTATCTTAGAACATAAGGTTGTAGCCTTCACCACTTGAGCAGTGAGCTCTAGGACAGTGCGTTCACTCCCCTAACAGGGACTATTGTAAAAGACTCCTAACAGGGTCTGACCCTTGACAAGGTCTACTATACTTAAAGTATTGTAAATCAACTACTAATAGGGTTAAGGATCTTCTAACAAGGATCACTAAACACTAGTACAAAATATTAGTGGGTGTCAATTCCCACCGGGGTTTTTACCTATTTGGGTTTCCCCATAACCATATTGGTGTCATGTTTTGATTTCATGTTTCATGTTTATGTGAATGTTTAATTCATTACTTAAGCATTTAAGTTTAGTATAAAGGTTAAAGTGAAAAGTTAAAATATAGTGAACACTAATTCAACCCCCCCCCTCTTAGTGTTCCCATTCCTAACAATTGGTATTAGAGCTCTAGTCCTCAGCAAAGAAGTTTACCACTTGAGGAGATCATGGAAAAAGCATAAATGAAACATCTGAAAAGAAATCTTGAAGCTTCTCTTGAAGACCTAGATAAATTAGAAAGAGAAATTGAAGAACTAAAGGAAAAAGTCAGTGATGCACAATTGGTTATCAAAAGGCTAAGAAAGGATTTGAAATAATGCTCTAACAGTGATCTAGGAGCAAAGGTCAAGAAGCTGAATGAAGAAAATGCATCTATGAAAGAACTACTTGAAGAATTTGATGATAAGTTGATCAACAATTAGGAAGTCTACAATGAACAAGTCAAAGAGAACCTTCAACTCAATGAAGAACTAAGGCAAGAAAACGTGGAAATCTTGGAGCTAAGGAATAGAAAAGAAAGCTTGGAGTTTGAATTAAAAGAAGCAAAGAATCATATTGACAAATTACACACCAATTCTAATTTGATAGAATCGTAGTTGTATGCAAGAAGAGTCAAAGGAGACACCAGTTGTATTTGATACAATTAAGCACAAAATTAGATTGACAACATATGAGAAAAAAAGGACTCTACTAATGCTAAGGAGACTAAAGATCAAACCAAAGAAATGGTGAACCACCTAAGAATGAGCACAAGTCTGTAGACCATACTTGTTTTGCATGTAATAAGAATGGACACATTGTGAGGAACTGTACAGAGGTAAGACCTTCTAATGGTTACTATTATTCATGCACTAAATTTGTTCATAGATCTATGAATTTCAAGACTAGTAAGAAGAACAGGATTCAGCATGATCAAAGAAATCATAATCAAACAAATGTAAGAAATTCTTAGAATGTTACATGCTAGATATGTAACTATAATGGTCACTCAACTAGAAAATGTAAAATGGTGACTCATGTTAATGCACCGAGGAATATAAGACCTCCAGTCATTTGTCACTCTTGTAACAAGGCTGGACATATCTCAAAGTTCTGTAGATCAAGGATGCAAGGTCAGGAAAGCCCTAAAAAGGCTGAAGAATCAGTATTGGATCCTGAAGGAGAAGTTAATTTTGTCAAAGACTCAGATGATGTGAGATTGATTTGGTTAGAGAAAAATAAGGACGAGACTGATGAGTATGTATTGGATGCATCCACAGTGGACGCACCCTCTACATCTGGATGAATGGCCCTCAGGGTCATAGGGGGAGCTAATTTAGCTCTAAACCCCTACGTGGCTGGTATACTCACTCTCAGAGTATGCACCTTTGGACTTAAGCTTTTGGAGTATAAAGGAACCTTCATGCAAGAGCACACATACTAATTGTTAATAGAACAAAAGTTGTAAATGTTTAAGTGACAGCCTAGTTTATGCAACAAGGATTAATGGCAGAATTTTCACTTTAAGTACACAAAAAGTTGTTTGATTATTCATTGCATTCAAATTCAAAGCAATTAAAAATAAGAAAGAGCCTTAGAAGTTGTTGTGAAGACTTGTAGAGTTATCTATCAATGATTTACAATAATTAGCAGTGCATTTGGTTGGTTGTAGAAACCCTAGTTTGTTGCACCAATTCAGAAGTCTGCAGACTATCTTGGAGATAAGTTGGAAAGTGATTAAACAAGTAAGTTGTTAGGTATTTTTCTTGTAGGATCAAACTTGGCTAAAATATGAGCTTGGTTCTCAGCTAAAAAGGACTCCAAGTTTGCAAGAAAAGCCTAATTGATGAGGATTGGATAAGATCCTCCTTCTACTTCGAGCTCCATAGGACTCGGGTGGGTATTGCCTATAAAGATTTACTATGTTTCAAGTAAACATTCAAATGGTGGATAGGGTCTTCACTGCTATGCTATTGTGTTATTCCAAACTGCTTCAATGAAAGATGATTCTATAAATAGCTGAGAACATCCTGATACAGAATATGACAAATGAAACTACAAATGTAATAGCATGAACAGTGGGATAAGGATATGGATCCTTCTTCTTTTTATGAGTACAACTCAAGGAAGGTTAACCTCTGATTCTCTCTCCAAAGAATCAACAATCTGAACTATATCACCAGGATATAGTCCTTTCACAGTATGCATGAAACTTAAAAATATAAAAGAACTGGTAATGAAATTTAGTGTTTTAAGATAGAAACATAACTACTCAACAGACATCTAGCCAGTGCCTATTCCATTGGACAAATAGTTACTATATGTAAATCCACAGGAAGAGATCAAAAAAAATATAGTGAAATGCCTTGCAGATTACTTGCAGTTTGAATAGAGTGCCTTACAAACCATTCTATCACTCCTATAATGTTATCATCAAAATCCTGATAATCATGTTCACTCTCCAAGACTATTCATGAAAATTTAATTCTTTCCTTGAAAGAAACTCATAAATAATCAGACAAGCTGCCTTGCAACTGGTATGTTTTATATGCCTGACAAATAAAAACATACAAGAGTATAACATAAAAATGAGAAGACAACAACATAATCTAAGAGAAACTGCAATGTACTTCTTTGACCATAATCCTATTTCAATACACACAGAATTTTAAAGTTCAGGGACCTAGACATAGGAAAGAAAAATCTACTCTATAGGAAAGATATTCAATATTCATCCTTTAGGGACATGCTCACAACAGAGCAGTCATAGGAACTGGAACCAAAAAAGAATAGGAACCAAGAACCCTTACAACTGAGAAGAGAAGAGAATAAAAAGAAGAAGAAATCCTAAAATCTGTACTTGACCAACTCCTGTCCATTCTGCAATCTAATCTCATTTACTCTTCTTGCTTCTCTGAAAATATGATCTTCTTGGGCATCTCCAAAATCTGATAAATTTGTCCTTTTTTGCATAAAATATGCTCATCTACTAGAAATTTGATTAATTTGTCCTTTGTTCCTCCCTGAAATTTAATCCTTTGTACCCTCTTTTCCTATCACCATGCAATTCCGATTCATTCTTCCCGCCGGATTTACAAAATCAATCAATTTTGGAAGAAGAAAATCTCCCCAAAATCTAGTCGTGGATTTAAAAGCCTTTACTGCTCTTAGCAACTTGATCTGATCTAGTTCTAATTATCATCATTGCATCTGTCATCTTCTGGTGTTTTCAAAAACATATTATACTGTCATATTCTGATAAAAAATGAATCTCCCAGACATTTTCCCATGAACAGCTCTGTTATTAAAAAAATTCAAAATTTCTCCAAAGTTTGAACTTTATAACTTTTTAAATCTTTTAAAATTTTTAAAATCTACACATGTCACCAGAACTTGCCACTTGTCATCTTCTCATTCGCTGCTCAAACTAACCCATCTTAACCTCAGTCCATCTCGAGATCTGGAGACTACGTGAATCTCTAAGTCTCTAAAGCATTTCCTTAACCATGGTTTCATTTAGAGACTTGGAGAAATCCTTTTAGTCTCTAGATCTCTAAATAGCCATCTAGAGATTTGGAGACTAGTCTCCAAATCTCATAATGATTTCCTCTCTTTATATTTCTTTATGAGATTTGGAGACTTCCTTTAGTCTCTAGATCTCTAAATCCACCTTTGGAGATCTAGAGACTTGGAAATTTGGAGACTAAGTCTCCAAGTCTCTAGATAATTATTTGGAGATCTGGGGACTTGGAGATTTGGAGACTAAGTCTCCAAGTCTCTAGATAATTATCTAGAGATCTGGAAACTTGGAGATTTGGAGACTACGTCTCCAAATCTTAGAATGAGCTTTTTCCTTTGTGAGACTTAGAGACTAAGTGACATGTGTCCCTTTTTCTGCAAAAAAATTTGGGGCCCACTGGCACAGAAACTGAGGTAGTCACACAAGCCTAGGCAAGCATAGCTTCCAACACTTTGATTTACTTGATATATTTGGAGAGTTTCATATAAACACTTTAAATTTTGAATTTGGGAGCAATGTGGGACTAAACTTTATGAAGCAATACTATTTTTTTATGGCTGCCAGTACTTAGAGGACCATAACTTTTGATTTTCAAACTGGGTTGTTCTAAAAAAAATTTTGTACAATGCACACATGGTCATCTCAAACATATGTAAAATTCATCCCGACTTAGTTCATATTTTTTGAGTTATGATAAAAAAATGTGACTGGAAATCTGAACAATGCACAAGTGCATGACAACAACAAATCACCAAATTTGAGAGGTTTGAAACCTAATCAAACAGATTTGAAATGACTTGAAAATTGGAAAATAGGTTCTTTGATATGCACATGAAACATCCTCAAAGTGGCAAGTCATGAAACATTCCTGGATGCAAGACATTCAAAGACAAACTGGGCCATAGTACTCTGTTTGACACTTAGGCAGGATTGTGCAATTTGCCACTTGCTCAAAATGGGACTTCACCGAATGATTCAAGATGACAAAATAACATCATAGGATGCATGCACATACTGAATGGAGTGTGTTAAACACCTAGGATGCCTCATAGGCTTCAAAATTATAGTCGGGTACATATGCATGAAAAACAATTAAAGGGCTTCAAACTGCAAAATTTAACATGGTACTCAAAACCCATGTTGCATTTTTTAGTACCAACATAAGTCATGGCCACTCCCATAGTTTTTGATGTTGCAGAGAAGAAGAGATATGTATTTAAGAAGCATCCATTTAATTCAACCCTAGATGATTTAGAGGGAGCATTCTCCCTCATGCCTATGGGCGTTATGCATGTGGAATACATTAAGGCTTGCATCTACTGCAAGAAAGAACCAATAGGGTTGGATAGGTTAAGGGTGCACATGGATACCATGTTGAAACAAGATAAAACATTCATGGATGAATATTTTAAGTGGAATGATCACCCTATAGTTGAGTATGCTATGGCATATGAATTTTATGAGACTGAATGGATTAAGATACTATTGAGAATAATTCATGATGATTTATTCTGGATAGGTGATGTGCCAATAAGAATCACCAGTGACCTACTACATGAGATGACGAGCCTTTTTAGGATAGGCACCATCCTTCCTATGGGAAAGGATGTCAGAAATTTTTTTGAGCAAACATGTAAGTCAAGGAGTGATAGGTGCGGGATAAAAATTGAGCCTATTGAGAAAGCTGACATCAAATTGATGTCTATGATACTTGGATACAGGTTTCATCACACTAGTAGGGTGAATAGTGTGTCTGTGGGCACAATTCTAGAAGCCATTAGACTTGTAAAGGAAGATGCAAAGTTCAAATTGTGTGAGATCTTGCGCGCATAGTTGATTGATAACATCAAGGAAATCAAGCATGACAAAACCAAGATATTCAAGTTTGGGTCATTGATCATTTACATGTACCTTCATATAGTTGGGAAACTATCAGATTTGTACTTGGACAAGTCCATTCCAACCATGCCATAGATATCTAACAAAGCAACCACTGAGAGTACATTGTGAGAATATATAACATTGGAGTTGAAGACCTTCAGGTTCAAGATGCAAATGAGGTATAGAATTCCAGAAAACATTATTGAAAAGTACAAGGATATAATTTGTTTTATGGTTGAAATAGATACATGTATGGAGGTAGTTGTACCTAGAATGAAGTGGATTCATCCACTTGGATATGAAGTAGAGGAACAAGTTTTGGAAGCATATGCTCAAGTATTTCTTTCAACTCCTACTGATCCCAATGAGCCAAGATGGGGAACTTATGAGGAGAAGACAAGAGAAATAGATGCAAAACTAAACAGTGCAACAACTAAGAGGAAAGCCTCTAAGATTACATCTGAGATACTCATAATTCATGGAGTAACTCAAGCAAACCTAGACAAAGCAAGGAAAGAAAATATTTCTTTGGAAATTGAGAGCGCATCTACAGTGGAAGCTAAGTATGATGATCCTAACATGAAAAAGGTAAAGATTAAGAAGACTGATGATCCAAAGGATAAACAGGGAAAAATTGATGATATCAGTCCTATGCCCACTACTAAAATTGATATTGAATCTATTGATGCATCTCCTAAGATGCCCAAGAGGAGAAAAAAAACTACCACAAATCACCCTTTAGCTATAAGTGCAGCCACAAGAAGCAAATTGAAAAATGTAGTCACCTCTAGAAGTAGGATTCATACCTAGTCTTTAAGTGTTAAGGACTAGAGTTGTAGAAGAAGGAAGGCTAGATCAGATAACCAAGTTCTATGACAAATATCATGAAATTGATAAGTTAGAGATTCATGAGATGTTGATCAAACACATGATAAAGTTCAATAAGATAGTTCTTGAATTGAAGACAACTATCCCAAATAAGGTATGGGAGATTATGGATACCTTGAAGACACAAGCCACTGAAGAAGATTTTAAAATCAGGGAACAAACACTTGACTCCACTCTTCCAGTATGTTCTGTTGAAGAAAAGTCACTGTTATTGAATTTGGTGAAGCCACACTTAAGGAAAAAGATGAGAACACTACACCTCATGAACAAAGACTATGAGTTGATAACTAAGGAAATAGAGAAGGCCTTTGAGAAGGTATTCTTAGAGCAACACATGAAACCTAAGTCTGTGCCCATCACTCAAGCACCTAGTGAGCAAGACAAAGCAACAGAGACCTCCAATATACCATTTACAGGTCCTCGGGATCCAGCACCTAAAGTGGTAACACCTACAAAGGCAGTAAAGTCTGCACCCATAATAGATACACAAAAAGATGATACAATCTTCATTGACAATGTAGAGATTGCAATGGTGGCCATAAACAATGAATTGGATAAGTTTGAAGAAGCTTTTGTGAGCACACAAGAAGCTGAAATGTTATGCAAAAACATTCCTCCCACTCATCAAGAAGAAGTATTGATTGATGATGAGAAAGAAGAAGAAAAGATGGAAGAAAAAGAAATAGAAAAGGAGGAAGAAAAGATAAAAGAAAGTGAGAAAAAGGATGAAATGTCAATAGAGAAAGAAGTGTTGGACAACACTCCCATCACTCCTTCAGTAGCATTGTTGTCAAGATTGACACCTGACACATCCAATTTGGACTCATGGAGAGAAGAAGACCTGATTAAGGTCAGCATCTTAGATATGGAGGAAGCCAAAGAAAAGAAAGTAATGAGGAATCCCCTCATGGTAGAATTAGTAAACATTTTGAACAATCTATTACCAGAGGACAAGAAAGTGTCAAAGATACACTCGATTGATTATGTGAGTACAGTCATCTCATATTTCAAAAGCAATTTCTCAAGCCTTGAAGAATCTACATCCCTAGGTGCAAAAGAAAAGTATTTGAAGAAGAGATTGAATTAATTGATCAGTAACTTTGCACTTGACCTCAGCTCCCTCAAGACTAGTTAAGCATCCCTAAAATAATTTGTAGATCAAGGAAGAAGAATCATTGCAGAATGCATGGATCAAGATAAGCTCACTGATGCTCATTTCAAGAAAATAAAAGAGGTTGAAGTCACGATTGAGCAAGTGAAGAGTTCAGTGAAAGAAACATCCATAGATGTGAACATGTGCAATAATGTCTACCAAAGTCATATAGACAAAATTGAGAAGGCAAAAAAGGAGATGACAAAGTTAAGGGCTAGACAGACGCAGTTGAGGAATGCTCTTGCGCCCTCATTAGACAGTCTAAATCAGAACATCAAGGAGATTGATGCCACCATGATAACTTATGATCAAGGTCCTTCCATAGATTTGAAGAAGATGGAGAAGCTTCAATATGCATTATGCACCCATCTCCAGATAGTAAACTCTTTGATCACATTTTGGAAGAAGGAGATCCAGAACCTAAAGATTGCATATCCAGACGTTTTCCCTCATTAAGTATGTATAGATAAAATTTTTGTAACACTTTTGTCATTAATGTCAAAGGGGGAGTTGTGTATAGAATATGGATCATAATATGTATAAGGAGATATAAGTATATGTATAGAAGACAAAAAGTTTTTTGTATTAAGAATAGGTAGCAACTTGGCCATAGTCCTTTGTTGCCATCAATGAAAAAGGGGGAGATTATTGGAAAGTTGGGTATACTGATGTTTATGACTAGATATAGTGTTTTCATTATGGAAACAAAGTCATATAGAAGTTTGGAGTCAGCGCACTTGATGAGAAGATCAGAAATTGGTTAAGTGTTGAAGATGGGATAGTGTACAAAGTTCCTACAGCTCAGAGCATCAACGCATGTGCATACAGAAGAATTATGGTATGCACCCTGGAATTTAAGTTAGTTAGACTATATTCATGTTTATTCTATGATCGCATAATCATATATGCAAGGATGAGAAAGATATAGTCAGTTCAAGTTGCACAACTAGTGTGTGCCAATGAAGAACAAAGTAAGCAGCCGATAGTTATCATTTTGTGTTGCGACTATATTCTAATGATGTAAAGGCTACGCACCTATTGTAATTAGGTTGCCAAAATGTATATATGTTATATTGTAAACATGCTTAAGCCAATTCATTTGGAAGCATTGTATGTAATAGGTTTAAGGGCTGACCTAGTTGTTTATTTTTGTATGCACGTATAAATATAAGATGTGCCCATTGTATTCAGTATGGAATTTGATAGAGAGTTGTGACAAGTAGAGAATAAGTGTATGAAGATTCTATAAGATGTATTAGAGCTTTGCAAGAGGTCAAAGCATTAGTGCATCAAAGGAACTGATTTGACAAGCAGTGTCACAGTGACAGTTCATCTTGCAGATATAGTGTGTATCTAAGAATAGAAGGTTGTAGCCTTCACCACTTGAGTAGTGAGCTCTAGGACAGTGTTTCCACTCCCCTAACATGGACTATTGTAAAAGACTTCTAATAGGGTCTGACCCTTGACAAGGCCTACTGTACTTAAATCATTGTAAAGCAACTCCTAACAGGGTTAAGGATCTTCTAACAAGGAACACTAAACACTAGTACATAATATTAGTGGGTGTCAATTCCCACTGGGGTTTTTACCTATTTGGGTTTCCTCATAACCATATTGGTGTTATGTGCTGATTTCATGTTTCATGTTTATGTGAATGTTTAATTCAGTACTTAAGCATTTAAGTTTAGTATAAAGATTAAAGTGAAAAGTTAAAATACAATGAACACTGATTTACCCCCCCCCCCCCTCTCAATGTTCCCATTCCTAAAAATTACCACCATTCCATGTAAAGATCTCCCTCTTACCAAAGAGGCCTTCAATAATAGCGATGATATTTCTTCTACAATTTATCTTCCTTATAAGGATCATTTGGTATAAGATGATGATGACATGACTATTATTCATAATAGTAAACTACTTCCTATGAGTTGCATTGACATTCCTTCTATATCTGATGCCTTGATGAGTTATGTTTTTCCTTTTCCTAAACATATATTAGAAGTAGAGGATGAAATCCATGAGACTTTTCATAAGGAATATTTTTCACTTAATGAACTTAATCGAGTCGATATTATTCAAGATACCTCTCAAATCAAATCTGGGATTATTGTAAAAGGTGTTCATGCACTAATATATATTGACGACCTTATTTTCCTAAATCCCTGTCAAATTCAATCACCATCTCCTTCTTCAATTATTTCTCCAATACAAATAGGTGTCCCATCAAATCTCTAAGATGATGATTGGGAAACCTTAGACTTCACACAAACATTCCACAGCAAGGACCATACCTTTGACTTTGAGCATCAAACAACTCTATGTAATGGATGTGTGGATATTGATTGGTCCTCTTTAGATTTCAATCCTCTCCTACCTAAAGGAGAATATTATCTTATTGATAAATCAAACCTTCCTAATAAGAAATGCTTTTAAAAGAAACTTTATGTGTCCCACCTTCTCATTTTCCTAATCACTCTATACATTATCCTCCTGATTTCTCCTCACAACAAGAGTCTATTTTGTTTGAGCTTACTAAGGCCAACTTAATTAATCTTCCTTTAAAAAACAAGCACAAAAATAACAAGCATAAACAAGATAATTCTTCCATTTGTATGTTTCATTAAATTTATGACCATAAGACTAGTGAATGTTATGATTTGAAGTGTAAAATTAAAGAATTCATTGATTGTGGTATTATTCAAATAACTTGCAACTATGATTGGAACCCTTTTCATGATCATTCTACCTAATATATCTACATTCCTATTATGTTTCTCCTCACTATGTGACATTGCTATCCTATCCTTTATGGGCTCATTATCATACTTTGTGAGAAACATAATAGTTATTTTTTCTCATCTCCTCACTTGGGTGGAAAGTGTTCTATTTCACTCTCCTACTTATCTCAAAGGATCCATTTTTTTCTCTTTGTTGACTTGTTTCTTTGATAAGATGGTGTTCTTTCTTGCATTCATTTGTTGTTTTACATAAGGATATTCTCTTTTTCAGGAGATAGACATCCCAAGTTACAACCTTATGATTTCTTGGAAAAAAATGTCTATTATAGATAGAAACCACTTCAGGAGTATAATGTTTCCTTCCTCTTTATCCATTCCTTCACAATGCATCCAATATCCCTTGTGAACATTCATCTTTTATTATATAATGTTCTTTCTTGCAAGAAATTTTTATTCTACACAAGGATTTTCATGCTGAGTTGCAACCTTATTCTTACTTGAAAGTGCATTTTTACTATACAAGATCTATTGATGCAGGGGCATTCTAGGGTACTTAGTGAATCTGCACAGAGTTGTGTTGTTTTGGTTTTGTGGTACTTAGTTGTAGCTTTAACCGATGGTTTTGGTTATTGAAGGAAGCTCTGTCACTGAAGAACTTGGTGAAACCTCTTGTGCTTGGTGGAACTTGTGCTCGATGATGCCCGTGTTGCTCAGTGTAGCTTGGTTTGGTCAGTTGTTTCACTAATGCTCAGTTATTTCTCTGGTGCTCAGTTCTTCTGGTTTACCGACTGGAGTTCTTGGAGATTAGGTTGGATGACTTGGGGCATTTATTGTTGTTAGCTTTTGTTATATTCTCCTATGTAGATCTTGAGGCTGACATGGAGAATTAAATGTTTGTAAGGCTATTTATGAGCCGACTATTATTCCATTTAATATTTGTTTGTAATAGGAGCTGACTTGGCTTAGGGGTAAATTATTTCTTCCAGCTAACTTGTGGTTGAAGATTAGTATTTAACAAGTATTTGGGTAGTTGTTTAGGGGCAGCAGATTTGGAAAGATAGAAGTTTAGATCTAGATCTTGCAAGATCTTGAAGATCAGATTGTTATCTGATAGTTTGTAATAGAAGCTCTAATGGTTTGCATGCTTGGAGACAAGAATATTTCTTACAGGCTTGCGAGCTCAAGTTCAGATTTGCCTTAGGGTTTCCATCAGTTGTTGATTTGTTTCAGAGCTGGACTAGCTAAGAGATTGCATAAATACCTTGATTGTATTTGGCCCTAACCTGAAAGGCCTTATAGTTGGGCATGTTAATGAAAATTCATTTGAAAACATTATCTTGTTGTGTTATTCCACATTGTGGTGTTTGGCTTCTTTTTTGGACTATCCTTAATCGGATCCTCCTTACCTATCCTGTGTCAGGTGGTATCAGACCTTGAAGATCTTGAGTGTGCAAATTGATCTTTGGTTGAGGATGTTTACACCAGGACCTTGTTGGTGACTTATTGCTTTACGTTTTCAAAAATTTTGAAGGATGCCTCTGAGAAGATTGGACCCTAGAGTGATTGTTGATCTCTCTGATGATGTGGAATCAAAGATTATAGAGAAAGTTGAAGTTGATTTTAGATTTGAGATGGAATTGATGAAGAATTACATGATCACTGAGGTCATGAGGGCTATTACTGGTATGCCAAGGAATCTTGGTACTGATGATGGTTATGAGGAAGCTGCCGAAGACTTTGAAGCTACTAGATCTAGTGGTGATGACCAGAGAGATAGATCTAGTGAAGATAGTAATGGTCGGTAACATAGATTTGGAGCTCAGTTAAGTACTAGTTACAGAATGGAAGTTTATACTTTCTTTGGTACTTTGAGACCTGAGGACTTGATTGATTGTATTGGTGAATTATAAAATTTCTTTGAGCTTGAAGAAATTTAAGATCCTCTTTGAGTAAGATTGGCATAGACTAAGTTGAAAGGACATGCTGCTCTTTGGTGGAAATAATTAAAAAAAGATAGAGAAGATAAAGGTGAAATGAAGATCAATCGGTGGAGGTTGATGGTGACTAAATTGAAAGCTAAGTTCATACCTTCTGACTATGAGCTTGACTTGTTTAAGAAGTTGCAGAATTTGAAGCAAAAATATTTGACTTTGGAGGACTATACTGGGGAGTTCTATAAGTTGACTATTCGGCCTGGACATAGAGAACTTGGTAAAGAAAAAGTAGCTCGGTATGTGAATGGTTTGAGATTTAATATTTAGGATGAGCTTCGTATGCTGAAGATTGATTCAGTTGAAGATGCTTATCATTATGCTCTGAAGGAAGAAGATAAGTTGAAAAGAAGACAACATAGTAATCCCTAAGGGAAGAATAAAATTGATCACTCGGTGAAGGATAAATTGACTTTTGAAGATGAACCAAAACCCATGGAATTGAAAAAGAAGATAGGTTGGGTTATCTTTAAGGGTACTTGTTATAATTGTGGTGAAGAAGGACATTGTCCTTTTGAGTTTACATAGAAGAAGTTTTGTGACCGAAGCACTGCTATAGTAAATGAGAACATTCAGAATGAACCTGAATTTGAGAACTTGCTGGTTCGGAGAACATTTATTGGTGCAAAGGAGGAACCTTGTCAGAAGATTAATTTGTTCAGAACTTGGTGCAAGGCTAGAGGTAAAATTTGTGATATAATTGTTGACATTGGTAGTATTGATAACCTTGTTGCAAAGGACATGGTTTAGAAACTTGGTTTGAAGAGAATGAAACATCCTCATCCTTATAGGATTGGCTGGTTACAAGATGTTCATGCTCTATAAATGAGGGAGTAGTGCTTTGTTGATTTTCAGATTGGCCAGTATAAGGATCTAGTGTTGTGTGATATTGTGGTGATGAATATTTTTCATATATTTCTCGGTAGACCTTGGCAATATGATTGCATAGCTATGTATGATTGTGTCAATAATATGTTTACTATTGATAAGAATGACATGAAGTTTTCCCTGATGCCTTTGCTGGATACAACACTCGGTAGGGTGAGTCTGAGTATTGGTAGATGAGTTGAGTTTTTGGATCCTAAGAGGAATGATAACCAGTATGGAGAAAAATCCTATGTGTTATCTAGAAAAGACTTGAAAAGACAGAGGAAATAGAAGTGGAAGAGTATGCAAGCTGAAGAGTTGGAGGACTTGTATGTGAAGAACCAATTTGGGGTTTATGTGTTGAATCTTGGAAGATATTCTTCCAGCCTATAAGAACATCTTTTTGAAACTAGGGTGTCTGATGCAGGGGAATTCTAGGGTACTTGGTGAATTTGCATGGAGGTGTGTTCTTTTGGTTATGTGGTACTCAGTTGTAGCTTTAACCAATGCTCTTAGTTATTGAAAGAAGCTCAGTCACTGAAGGAACTCAGTGAAACCTCTTGTACTTAGTGGAACTTGTTCTCGGTGATGCCTATGTTTCTCAGTGTTTCTTGTCTTGGTTGATTGTTTCACTAATGCTCGATTGTTTCTTTGGCACTTGGTTGTTCTAGTTTACCGATTGGAGTTCTTGGAGATTTGGTTGGCTAACTTGGTGCATTTATTGTTGGTAGCTTTTATTGTATTCTCCTATGTAGATCTTCAGGTTGACATGGAGAATTAAATGTTTTTAAGGCTATTTATGAGCCAAATTTTGTTGCATTTAATATTTATTTTTAATAAGAACCAACTTGGCTTAGGAGCTAATTCTTTCTTCCATCCAACTTGTGGCTGAAGATTAGTATTTAAGGAGTGTTTGGGTAGTTGTTAAGGGGCAACAGATTTGGAAAGATAGAAGATTAGATCTGGATCCTGCGATATCTTGAAGATTAGATTGTTATCTGATAGTTTCTAATAGCAGAACTAGTGTTTTGCATTCTTGGAGACAAGGATATTTCTTGGAGGCTTGCAAGCTCAAGTTTAGATCTACCTTAGGGTTTCCATCAGTTGCTGATTTATTTCACAACTGGACTAGCTGAGAGATTGCATAAATAATTTGATTATATTTGACCCTAACTCGAAAGTTCTTACAACCGAGCATGTTAATGAAAATTCAGTTGAAAACATTGTCTTGTTGTGTTATTCTACATTGTGGTGTTTGGCTGATTATTTGGACTGTCCTTAATTGGATCCTCCTTACCTGTCCTGCATCATCTATCACTTAGGACATACATTGGGTTTGCTTTCTTTCTCCTTCTTTCAAGGATCCTTTATCTATTTTTTTTTCATCTCTTTTCTGCTATGATTTCCTCCCATGTATGAACTTATTTTGCAGGATGTTTCTCTCCTTACAATCTCTTCCTTACTTGGAAGTGCATATCTTTTACACTTGAGGTTACCACTAAGTACACATAATGTGACATCCTTCCTTCTTTTCTCTCCTTCTTTTCATGGATTTTATATTATTTTATGATGGTACATTATTTTTGGCATGAGATACTTTATTTCACACAAGATCTTAACATCTCTTCTTAACAATCCTTTTCATGTCTCTAAGGTATGTCTATCATCTAATAATAGTTCATATCATCATTTCATTTCTTTCCTTGATGACTTGCTTACTTTATGTGTGATATCTTTTCTAGCATATATATGTCTATTTTACATTATGAGTTCTCTATAATTTATCGCTTATTTTTCTTGAAATTGTGTATCTACTATAAAGTGACTTTCATTAAGGGTGTATTATATATTTTTTATCTTGTTGGGCAAGTTATCTTGTACATGCTTCCTCTCTTTTGTCTAAGGATCTACTTTACTTAGTACAATGGCATTTGTTAACCATGTGACATTCTTTTACTATAAAAAAATGCTATTTTGATTGGGATTATCTGTCATACAAGAGGCATGAATCCTTGATCATCACCTCTTATTTATTTTTAAAACTATGTTCATTATGAACAATTCCCTTACTATGTGATTCAAAGTTTGACATCCTTCATCAAGAATCCCTATTTCACCTAGCAATAGGGGCTTACATGTGCACATTCTTTTCCTCTTCCTCCTATTTATCTTGAAGATGTTACTTTTTTTCAAGAACTCCTCTTGAAGGTATATGTTGTGTCAAAAAGATCTCTTCATTTCAAGGGCCTCTTCTCACAAGAAGAATATCCTTTCACAATTATCTATTTTCTTAGCCTATAAGAGTTAACATTCTTAGCTAAGTTTGTGGTATGCATTGTTATTTTAAGGATATATCCTTTTTGATGGAAGTGGGTATCCTTGATTTTATTTCTTATAATGTCTACTAAAAAGACATCATAAGGAGGGGGGCATCCATATGAGCTCCCTAGTACATTTTCTTGCATTTTTTTAATGCATTTTTACATAAAACTAATCCCCACGGATACAATGGATCCATATCCATCCATGGGGTGCACATATACAAACCAATATTCATGGATATAATGGATTTGTATCCATCCATGAACTGAACATATGCAAAAAATATTGATGAATATAGTGGATTTGTATCCATTCATTAGGTGCACATAGGAAAAGTCTTTAGTAGGCGTAGGTTTTTATATAGAATTGACTAGCATGGCATGCAATCTGGTAGAAATTTCAATCCTATCTTTTGTGTGGTCCATTGAAAGACATACAATCTTACTGGGCATGGTGGTCACACTTTGTATGGTTCATAGTAAGACATACAATCTTACTAGGAAATGTATTCACCTCTCTCTCTCTCTCACTCATGGTTAAGTAGGTTAGATTATGGAGTTTGTGTTTTCTTTGGTGATGCTCTTGTTCTTCCTATGTGATCACTTGTGCTCTTGCAATATCTTTCCAAACATGATATTAGTGGGTGAGACATTTTTTATCGAGGTATCTTTCACTAGTTGATTTTAAGTTTTCCCCTTTGTTGTTTTTTATGTCTTTTTTCTTTACTTTTTCTCTTTCTTCTTGCTTTGTTTTTATTCTCTTGTTAATGGATGTGGATTTAGGATACTTATTTGGAGGGCTTATACCCTTGGACTTAGTGATGTCTTATCTCTTTTCAATTCACCCTAATCATCTTTATGTCTTTCTTCTATCTCTTCATTTATCATGAGCATGAGCTTGTCTCAAAATCCCACTAAAGTGACAAATAAATATATAGTCTTGATGTAGGAGCATATCGGGTCCTTGGAAATCCTGTGTCACCAAAAATAAGTTTGATTTTTCCTTTGTTTCTTGGTTCTACTTTGATTGATTTGGATCCATAGTTGCTCAATTTCCTTTGTTAACCAAGTTGGTTAGTTAATTCCCTGGTACTCGGTTATCTTTCCTGACACTTAGTTGTCCTTGCTTGCCAAGTATTTTGTTTTAGTTTTCTATTGAGGCTGAATTATGAAATTAATTATGGTCATGGATTTAATGTTGGAATCTATCATTGGGAAGTGTATGGACCTAGATCTGGTCGTTCCTTTCATTGATGGTGGATCTGAAGGTTGACTTTTTTGGTAGCCTCATGTATATATTGTTATCTTTGGTTGTAGTTTTAGGACATCAATGAGGAGATCAATTTTTAGGAGATAGAAGTCAGAAGATGGAAGATAGTTTCAGATCCTTGCATGTTGGAGGACTATTGTGAATCTAGTAGATGAGATTTGGATCTAGGTTTGTGAATCTAGGTTTGAGGGTTCCTTCTTGTCAAACCCTAGTTGATTTGTTCTGATGTAGTAGATTGTGATCTATCTTTCAATTGTAGAGGGTTTCAAGATGGTTCATGGGAGGGGAGATGAAGATCCAAGATTGGCAGACATGTTGAGACAACTTGCTTCTAGATTAGAAGTTGTTCAAACAACCCAAAGAAGAGGAAGACATCTTGAAGATGTTAGTGATGATGAAATTGAAGAAGAACAAGGTCATGTAGAACTTGCACCGATAATGGATCAAGGTGAGGAAATATTTTTGAAAGCTTTGACAAATCTGAAGTCTACACCACATTTCAATCCTCTTGAGTATAGTGGAAAATTGGATTTGGATGAATTTGTGGACCGGATCACCGAGATGGAAAAGTACTTTGAAAATGAAAATGTCTCTGAGCAAAAGAAGTTGAAAATTGCAAGCACAAAGTTGAAGATTCATGCATCCTTTTGGTGGGAACATCGACAATTGGACAAAAAAAGGAAAGGAAAAGACAAAATTAAGGTATGGAATAAGATGGTGAATAAGGTGAAAGGAAAGTTTTTACCTTGTGATTATCAGATTAACCTAGTTAGGAAAATGCAAAGTTTAAGGCATAAAGATAGCTCGGTAAAATATTATACAGAGGAATTCTATAGATTAGATATCAGATCTGGACATGATGAAGATGATGTGGAAAGAATTACTAGGTACCTAAATGGATTGAGAGTTTCCATCCAAGAAGAAATCATTTTGGTTAAGTCAGAAAATAATGAAGAAGCCTATCAGTTTGCCTTGAAAGCTAAGGAGAAATTGAACAAAAGACATGAGCAAAGACAAAGAGGTAGAGTTGGTAGATTCTATAGAGGAAGAGGTAGATCTTTTGATGAAAACAATAGATCTGATCTAGAAAAGACAAATCTAGATAAAGACAAGACCAAGTGGAAAGGTGAAAGTTCATCTAGAGGAAGAGGCAATAGCTACCGAGGTGGTTATAATAGAGGTTTTTTTTGAGGAAGTTGTTACAATTGTGGAGAAGAAGGACATAGATCATTTGAGTGTACACATGCAAGTAAGAAGGTCGGTAGCAGTAGAAATGCTTTGGTGCAAGAAGAGTCACTAAATGAACTTGAGAAGGAAAAGAACTTGATGGTAAGGAGAGCACTTTGGAGTGAAAGTAATAAGGAATATCTGGTAAGTAAAAGTTTGTTCAAGACCAGATGTAGAATTTTTTATGAAGTGTGGAAGGTAATCATTAACAGTGGAAGCTCAGAGAACTTGGCATCTGAGGAAATAGTTACAAAGTTGCATTTGAAAAGGTTGGAACACCCAAAGCCCTATCGAATTTCATGGATCAAGGTTTAGCATACACTCTTGGTAATTAAACAATGTTATGTGAATTTGAAAATTAGAAAGTACTATGATAAGGTGTTATGTGATACCATGCCTATGGATTTTTGTCATATTTTATTGGGTAGACGTTGGCAATATGTTAGACATGCTATATATGATGGGAGATTTAATAAATATACTATTTGGGCTGATGGGAGAAGAAAACTCTTCTTACATTTGATTAAAGAACTTGTTAGTAGTGTTTGTACATCTGTGAAAGTTTTCTTGATGGAAGGAAGAAAGTTTGTTAAGGATTTGAAGAAGAATGATGTATGTTTTGTTTTCATTCCTAAAAAACTAAGTAAGAAAATAGAGGATAGCATACCTGAAGAGATTAGTAAGTTACTCACCGAGTATAGAGAGATCATTTTTGATAATATACCTGATGGTTTTCCATCAAAGAGAAGTATGACCATTGCATGGATCTAATCCCCAGAGCTAGTTTACCGAATAAGGAACCACATCGGTTGACACCTACCGATAATCAGGAATTGAATTGACAGATTCAAGAATGTTGCAGAAATGTTTCATCTAAGAAATTTTGAGTCCTTGTGTAGTGCCAGTAGTATTGGAACCTAAGAAGAATTGAGAATGGTGAATGTGTATGAATTATAGAGCAATCAACAAGATAACAACGAAATATAGGTTTCCCATACTGAGAATGGATGACATAATGGATAGTTTGACTGGAGTAAAGTATTATACCAAAATTGATTTGAAAAGTGGGTATCATCATATTATAATTAGAGAAGGTGATGATTGGATGACTGATTATAAGACAAAAGAAGGTTTGCATGAGTGGTTGGTTATGCCTTTCAGTTTAACTAATGCACCGAGTACTTTTATGAGATTGATGAATGAAGTTTTGAAGAAATTCTTAGGTAAATTTGTGATTGTATACCTAGATGATATTATAATATTTAGTAAGATGAAATAAGAACATTTGTTGCATGTTAAACAAGTATTGCAGAGATTGAAATAAGAAAAGTTGCTGATAAATCTAAAAAAGTGTTCTTTCATGCAAGAGGAAATTGTGTATTTGGGATTTGTGATTTCAGCTGATGGTTTGAAAATGGATCCTGAAAAGGTTGAAGCTATTTTGAATTGGCCTACACCTTAGAATGCTAGTGAGGTAAGATCATTTCATGGTTTGGAAAGTTTTTACGAAAATTTCATTAGGAATTTTAGTTCAATTTGTAATGCTATTACTAAGACTATGAGAGGAGATAAAAGAGATTTCAAGTGGACACATGGAGCTGATAAAAGTTTTGAGACTTTGAAGTAGAAGGTTGTTGAATTGCCCATCTTAGCATTGCCTAATTTCAATAAGGTATTTCAAGTGGAATGTGATGCAAGTGGAAGTGTAATAGGAGCTATGTTGAGTCAAGAAGGTAAACCTATTGCTTTCTTTAGTGAAAAGTTGAATGATTCAAAAAGGAAATATTCTATGTATGATCAAGAATTATATTCTATTGTTCAAGCCTTGAAGAAATCGAGACATTATTTGATACTGAGTGAATTTGTGTTGTATATTGATCATAAAGCTTTACAGTATTTGGGTAGTCAGAATAAGTTGAATCAGAGACATATGAAATGGGTTAAATATTTACAGAGTTATACATTTTTGATGAAGCATAAGAATGGATTCACTAACTAAAATGTCGATGCATTGAGTAGAAGAAGATCTTTGATGACTGAGATAAAAATTGAAGTTCTTGGTTTTGATGACATGAGAGATTCGTATGAATTTGATCCTGATTTTTCTGAGTCATGGAGAAAGTGCAAAGAACCCATTGAAGATCAACTGAGTACTAAATGAGAAGACTATTTCATTAAAGGAGGTATGTTGTTTAGAGGTATTCAATTGTGTATACCAAGAGGATCAATGAGACCTAATTTGATAAAGGAGAAACATAGTAGTGGTTTGGCTAGATAGTTTGGTGTTGACAAGACATTGATTTTTCTTAAGGAGAAATACTTCTGGCCATAATAGTATAAGGATCTTTAGAAATTTGTGAAAAGTTGGGGAATTTGTCAAGTTGCAAAAGGAGTAAGTCAGAATACTAGATTGTATACACTGATTTATGTTCTTGAGAAACCTTGGATTGATATCAGTATGGATTTTGTTCTTGGCTTACCAAAGATAGTATGAGGTAATGATTCTATATTTGTTTTTGTGGATAGATTTTCTAAAATGGAAAATTTTATACCTTGTAGAAAGACATCAGATGCAGTACATATAGAAGATCTTTTCTTTAAGGAAGTTGTCAGATTGCATGGATTACCGAGGAGTATCATCTCTGACGGAGACAATAAATTTGCTTGATACTTTTGGAAGACCCTTTGGAGAAAGGTTGGCACCGAGTTGAGGTATAGTTCTACATTTCACCCATAGACTTATGGACAATCAGAAGTTGTGAATAGAAGCTTGGGTAATCTTTTGAGATGTTTAGTAGGAGACACACTGAGTAATTGGGATTCTATGTTGGCACAAATAGAGTTTGCATACAATAATTCAGTGAATAGGAGTACTGGAAAAACACCTTTTGAGATCATAAATGACATACAATCGAGAGGTATATCAGATTTGAGGGATATTGCTGATGAAGAGAAGAGAAGGGCTAAAGGAGTAAAGTTTTCTGAGTTCATGAAGACATTACATGAAGATGTGAAACATAAGTTGTGGAAAAGTAATCAGAAATACAAAGACAAAGCTGATAGATCTAGAAGAAATAATACTTTTGCAGTCAGTGATGAAGTAATGGTTCATTTGAAGAAAGGTAGATTTCTTGTTGGAACATATGGGAAGCTGAAAATGAAGAAGTTTGGTCCTTGCAAGACTTTGAGAAAATTTGATAGTGGAAATGCTTATGAGATTGAGTTACTTGATGACATGGATATATCACCTTTATTCAACATTTCTGATTTGTATGAGTACCATGAATCAGATGAAGAAATGATAGGACCGAATGATTATCCTAAGAAATAGATAGAAGAAGTTGAACAAATTTTGGAACAAAGAGTAGGTAGAAGTACAAGAGGAAAATAATATATGGAATATTTGGTAAAGTGAAAGAATAGACCGATTGAAGATAGTCCATAGATTTCACAATCTGAGTTGGATTCAGCTCAAGTTGTACCTGCTAAATGATTTGAAGAATCATTTCAAATATCCCCAGGTGTCTAATACAGGAGCATCTCGCATCCTTGGAAATCCTATGTCACCAAAAACAAGTTTAAGTTTTCCTGTGTTTCTCAATTCCTACTTTGACGGAGTTGGCTCGGTAGTTGCTCGGTTTCCTTTGTTAACCGAGTTGGTCAGTTAATTCCCTGGTGCTCGATTGTCTTTCTTGGCACTTGGTTGTCCTTGCTTGCCGAGTTTTTTGTTTTAGTTTTCTATTGAGGCCGACTTGTACAATTAGTTATGGTCATAGATTTAATGTTGGAATCTATCATTGGGAAGCATGTGGACCTAGATCTGGTCATTCCTTTCATTGATGGTGGATCTGAAGGCCGACTTGTTCAGTATCCTCTTGTATATATTGTAATATTTGGTTGTAGTTTTAGGACATCAATCAGGAGATCAATTTTTAGGAGATAGAAGTTAGAAGAAGGAAGATAGTTTCAAATCCTCACATGTTAGAGGACTATTGTACTTGTGTGTTATTTCTTTCATGCATGATCTTTGCAAGGTGGATCTAGATAAGGGTGTTCCTTTGGCCCCTCTCCTCATCTTCCCTTGGGTCAAGTTCTAAAAAGTTAGCACTTATTTTTGTGTTCATTTTGGGACCATTTTAGCCTACTTTAGTGTGTTTCTTATGTTAGAACCTCACATTACATACATAATTTAAATCAAGATCCTACCTTATCCTTCAATATTGATCAAAATTCTAATTGGCTCTAATTACTATGTATTATTTCCCATTTATCCACCCATTTACATAATTCATTTCCATCTTAGGCCCCATTTCAGTAATTTCAAGTTTTGGATGCACTTATGCTTTATTTTCCCACTTATCTTTCCATTTTCCCCAAACCACTTAGCACCTCTTGAATCCCACAACTTTTACCTTGAAATTTACCATTTCATGTATATGTAAAACTTGGTTCAACCTATTTTGACCTATACCCTGGGGGTTAAATTTTGGTGGGTTTCAAGCCCAATGCAAGGTGTTTTCATTTTCTTGTCTAGCATAGTCGACCTTCACAAATTTTGACTCCAAAATCACTATAAAATGAGACTTATTTCCCTCATTTTCACATCTCTCATTGTACAAGATACCTACATGCAAGTAATCTATTGTGAATTCAAGGATTTCAAGAAAGAAAGTAAGCATTCATTTAAGGAATCCATCAAGCATTCAAGTTCATCCATCTTCATATGTTTCCTTTCATAGATCTATCTATTTTCCCCATTGGATGACAAGAAAAGGATTTTTCCATCAAGGAAGGAGTTATACATTCATCTATTCAAGTATTCTTCTTATTCTTCAATTCAAAATTGAGTAAAATTACATCAGGTTTTGTCTTACATGATTTTCTTTTGTCTTTTGTATTGAGTCAAAGCTATTGCATCAACATACTTGATCACATACTAAGCACAATTGCATCTACATGGTATCATATATTCCATTGTTAGATTTAATCTCTTCTACATGATATCATTTCCTTTATTTTGATTCAAGTTTAAAATTCCTAAATAGGAGCTTGACCAAGCCAAGCCCCTTCCCATAAACAATCTCCCATTCCTTATGTGCAGCTATAGATTTGTAGAGCTACGAATTTAGATATACAGATATGAGGATACAATATCATTCACAGTCTCAAGGCCTTCTGGTTTTAGCCTCTCAGGTATGGGTCAAACCTATTTCAACCTATACCTAGAAAGTTGAACTATACCCAGAAAGTTGACCTATACCCAAAAAGTTGACCTATTCCTATAGCTCTAAGATTTTCATAGTTGGTAGATTCAGTCTCCTAGGCCCCAAATCCAAAACAATTTCCAGATCTGACAAACTCGGGTAGGGTTTCTATAGATCTAAAGTTTCTTCCTTTATTATCCCTCAAGGTGAGTAAATATTCATTCCATCCCCTTTGAGCATTTCCTTTCATGCATCAAATCTCATATTACATCTTTATAGCAATCATTTATTTAGTCATATCATAGATCTCTTGTATTCCTCTATCATACATTTTTTATCCATATAGGTGTAAGATAGGAAAATATAATATATGAAAATGGGGTATTGGAGTCAAAATGTGGTGTTTGGAATTGGATGTATGTGTTTTTTGAAAGGGAAATGTAAGATCTACCTCCTAATCCAAATTCCCAAAAGAAAGATCCAAATTGATTAACCACAAGGAAGTGATCAATACAAAAATGAATCAATCGATGAAGATTATGAAGAAAGGAGAAAACCTTATATTCTGTTATTGAAAATATGTTTTAGAATCTTAATTGAATTAAAATCAAATACTAACCTCAAGTATGAAAGATCTGGAAAATGCTATTTTTTTTATGTTTGTATATAGTTTCAGGGAATTCTGCAATCGGATTTGGGCTAGAAATGCAGAAATAGAGAAAACCTAGAAACCTTTTTCTTTTCTGAGTGAGGTCAGCCTTGACTGAGGATAGGGGTAAGATCTTACCCCGGGGTACAATCTTACCCCAAAAACATTTTCCTTGACCTACACTGTTCTGACGGAAATTCTATTCATGGATCCTAGAAGTTCACCGAAAAGGGTACTTAGATATGCACTGATATTCATTGTCCCACAAGTGGATCTACATGAAAATGGGTTTTTTTTTGGATGAGGGGTTTGCCTTGGTCAAACCCCGATTTTGAATCAACCTTGAAATGTAATTGAAATTGCAATATATAAACAAAGCAAATGAAACTATTCACCTTGCTTATGTTGAAATCCTTGTAGAGGATTCCAATCCTTGAATCCATAAGTATCGATGCTCCAAATGAATGTAGATTTGAATATAGGATGTCTCAAATCAATTTCATTAGATCTTTGACACCAATCTTGAGTGGATCTTGGAATAGTAAGAAGCTTGGATGAATGTGGTTGGAGGGATCTTCAACAAGAGGGCTCCAAAGAGATTGAATCCTTCAATGGATATCAATGGATCTCCTTGATGAATTAGATCTTGAAAGCTTGAATGCTTGAAGATGAATGAATGCTTTAATTCTTTCCTTCTCCTTCTTTCTTTCTTGATCTCTTGATTGCACTTTCTTGAATTCAATGGTGTGTGGATGATTGATCATGAAAAGTGGATGTGAAAATGAGAGAGGAAGGCTTCTTTTTATACTAGTCTAGGGCACAAACTTCTAGAGAGGATGACATAGGAGAATTAAATTAAAATTAAACCTTAACCCCTAGAAATGGACCTAGATTAAGTACAATTTAAGATTTTACCATTCTAAAATTTGAAACAGCCGACTTGAAAGTGGGAAATAAAACTTTCCAAAGCCCGACATCCTGAAACCTCTGAAATCTAAAATTTGGACCTAGGATCAAGGTCGAGGTCAAATTTGACCTAGGTCAAAGTCAAGGTCATCCTTGACCTAGGTAAAAGTCAAGGTCAACCTTGACCCAAAAGGTCATCCTTGACCTTGAAGTCAAAGATCTTAGTTTCTTAGGAAAAGGTGCTAGAAAAGAGCTAGAAATAGGTGGAGAGAGAAGTAGAACAAGGGGGAAAGCTAGATTCAGTCAAAAACTCACTCAAGGCACTTGACATGATGCCAAACTACCTACTCATAGAACTAGACTAGTCCTAAATGGAAGTGCTTCCATTTTGTGATGATACATTTAGCCCCCACTTTAGCAAGAGAATGGACTCGATGCAAACTCTTGGTAAAAGAGATCATAACAAAAAAGATAATCTTATTGGAATCATAGGGAAAAAGAATCCTCAAGCCCCCAAGGACTCCAGTCTTCATCCACTCCAATATCACAATAAGAGAGACATCTCCAGAGAGAGAGAGAGAGAGAGAGAGATTATCTTGCCCAATGAGAACTTATGTCCCATTGTGAACCAAACAAGGAAACAACGCAATTAAAAAGATGGAATTGAACCACCTAGTGAATGTGGCTACTCACTAGTCAACCCATCAAGGATTCACCCCTAGGAATATTCTATTCCACAAGAGTAAAACCTAAAGAAAAAGAGATCTAGTCATAAGGATACCTTCAACCTTAAGGGATTAAAAATTTGAAACTGGAGGCATCAAGAGATCCTATAAAATGAAAATCCATGCTTTAAGGATTAGTCACTAATCCATAAAGGGAGAGAATTGCATTGAAAATATATGTATATTGAAAGTGCATGTGTGAAATAGGTGAGCAGAGCGTATGCCCCCACATTAAAGTCATTGCTAACACTTTAACAAGAGAAATGGCTTGAACATAAACATAAACTATTGGCAGTGGGCCAACGTCCCTCACAAGTTTTGTGACATGGCTTGATGATGCAGGGGCATTCTAGGGTACTTGGACAATCTACAGGGAGGTGTGTTGTTTTGGTTCTGTGGTACATGGTTGTAGCTTTAACTAATCATCTCCGTTATTATAGGAAGCTCAGTCACTGAAGGAACTCGGTGAGACTTCTTGTGCTTGATGGAATTGGTGCTCAATGATGCCTATGTTGCTGGGTGTTTCTTGGCTTGATCAGTTATTTCACTGGTGCTTGGTAGTTCTAGTTTACCAACTAGAGTTCTTAGTGATTTGGTTGGCTGACTTGGTGTATTTATTGCTGGTATCTTTTTTTGTATTCTCCTATATAGATCTAAGGCCAACATGGAGAATTAAATAATTGTAAGGCTATCTGAGAGCTGACTTGTATTGCATTTAATATTTGTTTGGTAGGAGTTAATTATGTCATCCAGCTGACTTGTGGCTGAAGATTAGTATTTAAGGAGTGTTTGGGTAGTTGTTTAGAGTAAATCTGGGGTGGGAGATGAAAAGTGAAGTTGTGGAAAAGATAGTGTAGACTTGGATCCTGTGAGATCTAGCAGATCAGATTAAATTCTCATAGTTGTGATAGTAGAGCTATTGGTTTGCATGCTTGGAGACAAGGAGATTGTTTGGTGGCTTGCAAGCACAAGTTCAGATCTACCTTAGGGTTTCCATCAGTTGCTGATTTTTTTTAGAACTAGACTAGCTGGAGTTGGATTGGATCTTGTTGATCTTGTAGAACTATTTCTTTTTTTAATTGGCCCTAACTTGGAAGGCCTTAAAACCAAGCATGTTAATGGAAAATCTAATTTGAGCTTATCTTGTTGTGTTGATTCCATTGTGTTGGTTGTTGGCTACAAGGTTGGACTATCCTTCATTAGATCCACCGTCCTTGATTGCATCATGTGGTATCAGAGCTGATTTGATCTTGTTGAGTGAAGGTTGACCTAGCATGGCTGATCTTGCAAAGTTGATCTTGTTGGTAAAGAGATTGTATGATGTGAGTTGTAGATTCATGGCACTGAACTTGTGAAATCATGGCCTGATTGTTCATGCAAGGTGGTAGGCTAATCTGACTTGCATACAACTTGGAGGTTGTCACAAGGTGGTCAGTGTAGGGATTTTTGTTTCTTTGAGTCTTCTTATCTTTAAGGATGCCTCCAAGAAGATTGGACCCTAGAGAAATTGCATATCTTTATGATGCTATGGAATCAAAGATTATAGAGAAAGTGAAATCTGATTTTAGATATGAGATGGAGTTGATGAAGAATGACATGATCACTGAGATCATGAGAGCTATGATCGGTGTACCTCAGAATGTTGGTACTAAGGATGGTTATGAGGAAGTTGCTGAAGACTTTGAAGCTACTAGTTCTAGTGGTGATGACTGGAGGGATAGATTTGGTGAAGACAGAACTAGTCAGTTACATAGATCTGGAGCTTGGTTAATAGTTTTTGATTATGGTAAAAATAGGTTTTGAAGGGGCCCCAAAACCCTTTAACAATAGAGACAAAAGATAAGCATGAGATCCAAAAGAACAACTAGCTATCCCAAAGAAGGGAATAGACTACAAAGGGAACAACAAAAAGCAAAAAATACTAGAAGACAAACAAAAAAGAAAAGACCACCAGCACAAAGATCAAGACATAGTCTTCAGGAAGCCCTCAGATTCCTCCAGCTAGGCCTGCATGATCTTAACATTATCTTTTAGCCTCTGAATGTCTTGATTAGCAATCTTGAGCTTATTTTTAGTATTAGACCTAGTTCTGGTGCCAGGTCCCATCTGCTGAATAGGTTCAGTCAGGTCAATTTTGTCACTCAAGGGGGCATCTTTGTTTCCTTCCAGCATTTTTCTAAGTGTATTCAAATTCTCCAGAGTTGACTTCATTCCTGTATTAGCCAAGCCAAGAAAATATTTTAGCATTTGCTCATTCCTACTTATCTTCTCATGGATAGGGATCATGGTAGTCTCAACTACTTTTTTAATTCTATCATCCAAATCAGAACCGTAATCAAAAACACTGACATTAGCTTTGAGACAAATCTCCTTCCTGATATTTTTAATCATTTCCTCAATAATAGGATTCTTATTTTCCAAATTGATACATCTGTTCTTCAGCTCAACCAGGTCATTCTGCACCCATTTGTCTAGATTATAATTGTAGATGGACTTGTTCTTAGAAATCTCTAGGGGGGTCATAATAATTGTTCTTTTTACCTACAAATCCATCTTTCTGATATCATCCTGAAGAGATTGGGACCTATTATAATCAAGGGTTCTCTCACTGTCATCCTTCTTGTTCTCTTTTTGGGAGCTAGGGGAGTCATGGGAGTCCAGATTTTCCTCTTCCATAACCCTAAATCTATTGTTCCCCGATTCATCAACATTGCTATCAATTCAGTTTGTATCAACCTCTTTGACTTTATTGTTGTCAGCCTCAACCTCAATCTTAGAAGTATCTTTATCATCAGTATTGTTAATCTCCAGAGCAGGGTAGGCTTGTCCCCTCTTTTTTGGTTATCCTAGCCATCCTTGAGGCTACCCATGGCATTAGTAATGTCAGGATCCTCCAAGTCCTTCTCATCAAGGCTTTGGGTAGTGGGATTAGGCATGACATTTTGACCCACTTGGGTATTCTTTTCAACCTCGGTCACATTATCATGGGGATTTGGCTTCACACCTTTAGACTCTGACCGGACAAGGCTAGTAGAGGGCTCAAAATCAATTTTTTCAAAAACAAAGGCATTGACATCACTCAGGTTCTTGACATTCTTCAGACCATCCAAAGACTTAGAGGGGGGTGGCTCAGAGAGGGAGAGAGCTTTCTTAGGTTTTTATTTCCTGGGTGGGGAGCCAGTTTTCTTCCTTTTCTTGACCTGGGTAGGGATAGGTTCAAGAATGTGATCCCTCACATAATCAGTGATAAGGAGGATGAGCCCAACATGGAGGATGGGGAAATTCTTCACTCTATAATTAGTTATGGTCTAATTGAGTGAACAGAGAAGAAAGCAGGGAAAAGAGATTCTTATGTCATGTCTGGAGTGATTAACTAGGGAAAAATGGTAATTATAGACCCTAGAAAATCTCCCCTCAAGTGTAAAATATTCCATGATGACCTTAATAACAGAACCCCAAATTCTATCAATATTATCCATATCAACGTAATCTTTCTTACCTTTAACCAAAAGAGCCCTCTCCTCATCAGTGATAGGAAACTTCTTGTAAGCTCTGGTTCCAACCTTGATCTCTTTCAAATACTTCAAACCATCCAAAGGGAGACCAGTTATGTCTAAGAGGAGCTCGAGGCTGAGGCTAAAAGACTTGCCAGCCAGGTTCACCATGCCCTTATCCCAACCGTCTGCAAAGGCTTTAGTGACATCATTGTTGAAATCATGGAGTCTCTAGAGAAACTGATGGACATGGCCTTTTTTCAAAATGCTCTAGACTTCCTTATCATGTTTCCACTTGCATTCTACCAGCTCTTCTCTCCTGAGATCACCACCCATGGCCAAACACTCTCCCTGCTCTTTTTTCATATGCTTCTTATGCTTAGATGGAGGAATGCTCTCAATTTGGCAATTCTTTAGCATAATAAGTCTATTAAAATGGTTCACTGTCCTATTCACATGCACGAACTGGAAACAATTACTAATAATGATGACAACACACATCAAATTTTGATCTTTCATAATGGGTGGATAATTCCGCATCTTAGAGATTTACTTAGCATTATTTTGAATGACATTTGATATCACCCCAATCTGAAAAGAATTAAATAATATCATTAATACTCCTATTAATGACTCCTTCCTTGTGCCTGGTTTTATCATAATTGATAAATGAGGTGACAGCATCATTACAAATTGTATTACCAATCCATTTTTGAATCCCCTCGCTTTTGGCTCCAATATTGGCAAGGCAATCAACAACCTGATTGGTCTCTCAGTAATTGTGAGATATATGGAACACCTCAAAGGATTGGGCTATAGTTTTGATTTTAGTAATAATGTGATCAATAGTCTAGGAGCGGGTGTTGATATCTTTAATATTATTAATAATATTTAAAGAATCACCTTCAAGCCAGACTCTTTTGAACCCTAGTTCTTCCACTAACAGGATAATATTAAGGGTAGCCAAGGCCTCAGCCCTATGATTAGTCTGAATTCCCAAGGGAATAGAAATGGCACCCAAATAGTTACCATTACTATCTTTGATAATTCCACCACCCCCAGAAACACCTAGGTTGCCTTTGGAGGCCCCATCAAAATTAGCTTTAACCCAGCCGATAGGAGGAGAAATCCAAACAGAGGAATCTCTAGGAGATTTAGAATGAGAATTGTGGTGAGGAAAATTCCAAGTAGACCAATCTAATCAGGGAGGAAGTTCCTAAGCTTGCTCTTTCTGTTGATGATAGGATTGCTGAAATTTTCCTTAATAGCTCTCGAAAAGATGTTGTAGATAATTTCAGGTTTGGCATGTTTCTCTTTGAAAATTCTATTATTTCTTTCCTTCTAGATACACCAATAGAGATGAGGTGGGATGAGATTCCAGAAAATTCTTGCAAGATCATTGTCAAAAGGGCATCTCCACTGAGTGATGAAGTCCTACCAAGAGTTAGGAAAGAACCAACACAAATTCCAATTTTGAAAAACCAAGAACCAAACTCTCCGAGTAAAATTACAATGAAGCATAAGGTGGTCACAAGATTCAGCTTGATCCTTGCAAAGAAAGCATCTATTAACATGACAGAAACCTCTTTTAACTAGATTATCAATTGTAAGGGGCTTATTCTGGATAAGGATCCAATAGAAGAAGTTAATCTTTGGAGTAACAAATTTACACCAGATAGTACCAAATTGAGGCTTAACTTCCTTGGAGAAGAAAAAGGAACAAGCAGAGGCCACTGAGAATTCACCATTAGAAGAAGGGTTCCACACAATTTTGTCAGGATGACTGACTTCTCTGAACCAGGACTGCAGCTCAATCATAAGAGGAGATAGACTTCTATCAAGGCTAGAAAGATCCTTCCAAGAGTTATTAATCCAATAATCAGAGACTTTGCTTCCAATAGTATTTTTAGCTTGCATTATAATATCCTTCCACTCTCATCCTTCAGATAGGGGCCGATGATGGATCCATGGATCATCCCAAAATTCAATGTTGGTCCCTTCACCTAGTTTCCACCTTATCCCTTCTCTCAAGAAGTCAATGGAGGAGCAAAGGATATTCCAGATATAAGAACCATTCACCCTAGCATCATTATTTAAGAGGTCCTTCAAACTATTGGAATTAAAAAGATATTTTCTTTTAACTATGCCATTCCATTGCTTTGCATCCCCAAAGACTCTCCAAACCTACTTAGCCAAGAGGGCCTTATTGACAAGCTTGATAGGTCTTAGCCCCAAGCCCCCTTTACTCTTGGGCTTACAAACTTTTTCCCAGGAAATTAGACTAAGTCTTTTTTTATCTTCAACACTAGTCCATAAGAATATTTTTTGGATAGTTTCAAGCACCATCGTGAACTTGTGAGGAATCTTGAAGAGACTTGGATCATACACAGGTAGGTTTTGCAAAGTCAACTTCAAAAGCTGAAGCTTATCAAAGCTACTGAGGAGGATGCCTTTCCATCCAGCTAGCTTCCTGTTGTATCTATCAACAATTTGGTTCTAGAAGTTGTTAGGGGGTTTTGAGAAAAGGGGAAGACCCAGATAAGATGAGGGAAGGGCACCAATGCTGCAACCAAGGATTTTGGAAATCTTATCCTATCTCTCAAGGGGGGTATTGATAAAATATATGAAGCTCTTATTCCAATTAATAATTTGACTCGTAGCTGAGGTATAAATTGACCGGGCTTTTTTAAGATTCCTGGCTTCTTTAACAGTAGATTCACCCATAAAGAGGGTATCATCAACAAATTGTTCATGGGAGTAGGAGGATCTGACCAAGGAAGGTTGGAGACTAGAGATGGTTCCATCATTAACAAGTTTAGAGATATATCTTCCCAGCCCTTTAGCCAAAATAGAAAATAGGATAGGAGATATAGGATCCCCCTGCCTAAGACCCCTTGAGGGTTTGAAAAAATTGCAGGAACCACCATTCACAATAACAGAGGAAGAAAAAGTGGAGACCAACTGATCAACAATTTTAATGACCCCCGCATCGAATCCAAAGCAACTTAAGACTTTTTGGAGAAACTACCAGTCAACTAGTTAATAGTTACCAGATGGAAGTTTCTACTTTCTCTAGTACTTTGAAGCCTAAGAACTTGATTGACTGGATTGGTGAATTAGAAGATTTCTTTGAGCTGGAAGAAATTGAAGATCCTCTTTGAGTGAGATTAGCATAGACAAAATTGAAAGGACATGTTTCTCTTTGGTGGAAATAATTACAAAGGGATAGAGAAGATGAAGTTGAAATGAAGATCAATTGGTGGAGGTTGACGGTGACTAAATTGAAAGCTAAGTTCATACCTTTTGACTATGAGCTTGACTTTTTTAAGAAGTTGCAGAATCTGAAGTAGAAAGATTTGACTGTTGAAGATTATACCGAGGAGTTTTACAAGCTTACTATTTGGTCTACACATAGAGAACTTGGTAAGTAAAAGGTAGCTTAGTATGTGAATGGTTTAAGATTTAATATTCAGGATGAGCTTGGTATGCTGAAGATTGATTCGGTTGAAGATGCTTATCAATATGCTCTGAAGGAAGAAGATAAGTTGAAAAGGAAAAAACATAGTAATCCTCGAGGGAAGGAAAAGAGTGATCACTCAGTGAAGGAGAAACCAATAGCAGAAGATGAACAAAAACTTGTAGAACTAAAGAAGAAGATAGGTAGAGTTATCTTTAAGGGTACTTGTTATAACTATGGTGAAGAAGGACACCATTCTTTTTAATGCACATAGAAGAAGCTTGGTGACCGATGAACCAATGTGGTGAATGAAAATTTTGAGAATGAACCTGAATCTGAGAACTTACTAGTTTGGCTAACATTTCTTGGTACAAAGGAGGAACCTTGTCAAAGGAGTAACATGTTCATTACTCAGTGTAATTCTAGAGGTAAACTTTGTGATGTTATTGTTGATAGTGGTAGTACTGATAACCTTGTTGCTAAGGAATGGTTCAGAAACTTGGTTTGAGCATAATGAAACATCCTTGTCCTTATAGGATTGGTTGGTTGCAAGATGATCATGCTCTGGAAGTAAGAGAACAGTTCTTTTTTGATGTTGGGATTGGCTAGTATAAGGATATTTTGTTATGTGATATTGCAGAGATGAATAGTTGTCATATATTACTTGGTAGACCTTGAAAATATGATTGCAAAGCTATGTATGATTGTTTCAAGAATGTGATTACTATTGAGATGGATGACAAGAAGTTTTCCCTGATACCTTTGTTGGATACAACACTTAGTAGGAGAACTCTAAGTATTGGTTTCTGAGTTGAGTTGGTAGATCCTGAAGTTATGGATGATCAGTGTGAAGAATAGACATGTGTGTTATCAAGGAAAGACTTGAAGAGACATAGGAAGCTGAAGTGGAAGTGTATGCAGGCTGAAGAGTTGGAGGACAAGTATGTGAAGAACCAGTTCGGGGTTTATGTGTTGAATCCTAGAAGATGTTCTTCCAGCATATGAACATCTTTTCGAACCTAGGGTGTTTGATGCAGGGGAATTCTAGGGTACTCATTGAATCTACAAGGAGGTTTGTTTTTTTGGTTCTATGGTACTCTATTGTAGCTTTAACCAATGGTCTTGATTATTGTAGGAAGCTCGATCACTGAAGGAACTCAGTGAGATTTCTTGTGCTCGGTATAACTAGTGCTTGGTGATGCCTATGTTGCTTAGTGTTGCTTTCCTTAGTCAGTTATTTCACTGACACTCAGTTGTTTCTCTAGTGCTTGATAGTTTTGGTTTACCAACTGGATTTCTTGGTGATTTGGTTGGCTGACTTGGTGCATTTATTGCTAGTATCTTTTTTTGTATTCTCCTATGTAGATTTGAGGCCGAGATGGAGAATTAAATAATTATAAGGCTATCTAAGAGCCAACTTGTATTGCATTTAATATTTGTTTGGTAGGAGTTAATTATGTGATCTAGCCGACTTGTGGCTGAAGATTAGTATTTAAGGAGTGTTTGGGTAGTTGTTTAGAGTAATTCTTGGGTGGCAGATGAAAAGTGAAGTTGTGGAAAAGATAGTTTAGACTTGGATCCTGCGAGATCTAGTAGATCAAATTGAATTCTTATAGTTTTTATAGCAGAGCTAGTGGTTTGCATGCTTGGCGACAAGGAGATTTCTTGGTGGCTTGCAAGAACAAGTTTAGATCTTCCTTAGGGTTTCCATCAGTTGCTGATTTGTTTCAGAACTAGACTAGCTAGAGTTGGATTAGATCTTGTAGATCTATTTCTGTTTGTAATTGGCCCTAATCCAAAAAGCCTTACAGTCGAGCATGTTAATTGAAAATTTAATTTGAGCATATCTTGTTGTGTTGATTCCATTGTTTTGGTCATTGGCTACAAGGTTGGACTGTCCTTCATTGGATCCACCATCCTTAACTACATCACTTAATAGCCTCCTGTGTCTTCTAAAAGTCCAGTGGTTGTATCATGCATTAATAGGTTGATCTTTTGGTGCAACGACAACTGCTACTTGTAACAAGTGGTACCAGAGGTTGGTCACAAGTTCAAATCCATGCAAGCCATGGTGAGTGATGTTGGGAGGGGGATTGTTGGAAGTTGGCTAGCGTCCCTCATAGGGTTTGTGACATGGCTTAACTACCACATGTGTCTTCTATAAGTCTAGTGGTTGTATCGGGCATTAACAGGTCAATCTCTTGGTGCAATGACAACTACTACTTGTAACATAAAAGACTCCACTGATTACATTTCCACTACAAGATACCCCTAAGAGAAGACAAGTCAAGGGAAATACCACATAAACATACATAGAACACAAAAGGGATCTACCTACTATGGGGTCAGTATGATCATAAGATAATATTATTGCAAATGAATTGACATCATTCCTTAAAGAAAGTAGAACTGCAATCACAATGGAGGAAAGAACACATAAGAGTCTTTTCAAACTACAACATGGAGACCAAAAAGATTCAGTGCTACCACATCACAAATCCAAGTGAACTACACAAGGAAACATTTACGAACAATAGAATAGGTACAACATAACATGGAAAAACATATAGAAGAATAGAGATACATATAGAGGATTTGTACAAGAGGTTTGATTCCTTTATCACCTTGCACCAACAAAGAAACAAGGGTCATATAAAAGAATCTCACAACATTTAGCAAACATGTCACAGGAGACTATATCATTCTATATCATTTAGGGAAGGTGGGTAACTTGCAAGAGGGACTATATCCATCATAGTAGGCATGATAGCCAGTTCCAAACAAGAATCCTCTTGAGAATCATAATGTTCGATACTAGGTGTTAGTGTCAATTATGATGAAATCATATTAGGTAAATAAATATCAATGTCAATAGTCTCATATTCATCATTAGTTTCAAGAGTATCTTCTTCATCTAGATTAATCAAAATAGGATCTAAGATATGAATAGAATCATCATAATCTTGCATCTTAACATCATTATTAGCAGTAACTTCTTCTAACACATCATGCATAGATTGATCAAAAGAAGGTAGATAACTTTGAATAATAGAAGTACGGGCCTTAGCTTGAGCATGCCACTTAGTAAAATGTTCATTAGCAGATTGATTACATTTTGTCTTGTTTGAAATATGTTGAGAACTAGGAGGAATAACTACTAGATGCTTCACAAGTTCTATAGGAGGATTAGTAGGATTCTCAGCAGATTGACAAGCACCACTAGGAGCTTGATTAACAGAACTAAAATCCATAGACAAAGGAGTTATGGAAGGTGTAGGAAAAAGACCATGATTAAGATCCATCGATGACATGCTTAACTCAAGAATCTTACGATGCTTATAGGCTTGGTATGAGCGAAAAAGATTATTAGGTCGAGAAGGACATGAATTAGGTATTGAAGGCCAAAAGAAGTCAAGTTTAGCATAGTCCCTAGGCCTAGAAGGTTGATATAAACTATGGTTAATCATCTTCACTTCTTCATCATGAATAAATTTAAGACACTTATGGATCGGAGAAGCAACAACATGCATGGCATTTAACCACGGAAAACCTAGCTTAACTTCAAACTGATCAGAAGTAGGAACAAAAACAAAGGTAGTGTTCACAATTTTACCACCAAGTTCAACCAGCAAGTTAATAGAACCAAATGATGGATAAAGAAAACCATTACAAGTTTGAATCCACACTTTAGATGTATCATAAGAATCACGTTGTAGGTTTTTCATGAAAAGATTTTCTTCAGTAATAACATTGACTAAAGATGTAGGATCAACAATACAACCATGAATTGGTATTTGAGAAATCCTAGCATAGATGTAAAGGGGACCATCATGAGCTTTAATATTCTCAGAATCATCAAAAGTAATAAAAAGTTCATGAGGCCTCTTATTCTTAGGTTGTTTTTGAGGTTTAGGTTGTGATTTCATTTTAGGTTGTGCTTTTGGTTTAGGTTGAGGTGGAGTTTGAGTTTGAGTTTGAGTTTGAGGTAGAGACACAAATTGAGACAATAAAACATGCTCCACATGGTTAATAATGTGATTAAGATCATCCATATTTGAATCATAAACAATATCCATGGAAGATGGCTGAGCAATGGTTGTTTTGGATAAGCCAATTACCCATTTTATCAAGTTCGGTTGAAAGTTTTTGGACTTGTTCAAGAGGAAATCTTAAAGTATCATCCTCATCATGTGATGAGTGAGAATATTTTTTCTCCATAGTAGGGTTGGAATCATGAAGAATCAAATTGTCATTCGGGATCCTAAGGAAAGGAGAGGAAGACTCAGGATCAAAGGCACCCATAAGTCTACAACTTCTTCTAATCAGAATATTATAGGTAGCACTAGATGTAGTAAAGCTCATATACCAATGCAATGCAAATGAACTAAACTAAGAAAACACAAAGCATGAACAAATAAATGTTTTTGTATTTTTGTTTTATATGAGATGCAAACACATAAAAGAAATCTAATATATGCAAGATCTAACACCATAAAAGAAAGAGTTGTCTATCACGGGTTCACCAAATTGTAAGATGTGAAAATGCAATATATGAAAATGGGTTATTGGAGTCAAAATGTGGTGTATGGAATTGTATGTATGTGTGTTTTTAAAGGGAAATGTAAGATCTACCTCCTAATCCAAATTCCCAAAAGAAAGATCCAAATTGATTAACCACAAGGAAGTGATCAATACACAAATGAATCAATTGATGAAGATTATGAAGAAAGGAGAAAACCTTATATTATGTTATTGAAAATATGTTTTAGAATCTTAATTGAATTTAAAAACAAATACTAACCTCAAGTATAACAGATCTGTAAATTGTTGTTGCTGATGTCTGTGTACAGTTTTAGGGAATTTTGCAAGCGGATCTGGGCTAGAAATGTAGAAACAAAAAAAACCTAGAAACCTTTTTTCTTTTTTGAGTGAGGTCATCCTTGACCCAAGATAGGGGTAAGATCTTACCCCAAGGTACAATCTTACCCCAAAAAGTCATCCTTGACCTGCATTGTTCTGATAGAAATTCTATTCACGGATCCCAGAAGTTTACCAAAAAGGGTACTCATATCTGCACTAATATTCATTGTCCCGCACCTGGATCTGCAAGAAAAAGGG
>BSBK01002690.1:250000-252500 GCA_027943335.1 Chamaecyparis obtusa
GTATATAAAAAAACTTTCAAATCAAATAATGAACTTGGTAAAATATCAATTGTGCCTTTCTCTTCATATACCAAGATTACCAGTAAATTAAATATTATGTGTACTGATAAATTTAGTTATAGTAATGTATAAAGTAAAATAAAAATTCAACACATCCATATACATATAACACGTAGATTTTTAACATGAAAACCCTGCTAGGGGAAAAAACCACTTGGGACCGATAACCAAAAATAATTCACTATTATGAAGTGAGCTCGGTTAAGAGCCAACCATGTTAAAGGTTACAAAACACACTGTGAGGTGTGACCTGGTTAGAGGATTTATCACTAACAGTTCTCCCTTGACCAATTATTCACTATGGTGTCAACAAGAAAATAATCAACATTCATTGAATGTCATATTGAAATATAAAGACTGTTAAGTCCCACTTGATTAAGAGATTTATCTATAAAAATGGTTAAATTGATACAGTAATGATCTGATTCAAATAAAACTTTGATTTGTAGATTTACAGATCTATTCTAAGCTCAAAAATACCTTTGATCAATGTATCTATTTCCTCCAACTATGTTCTACTCAGTAATTTCTTTCTCGGATGCTTGGTGTTGTCTGCAGATTTTTTCAGTTTTGTTTTCAACCAGTTTGATCAAAGTTGCATGAAAATAATATTTTTCATGTGAACTCTCCTGAAGAAGACTCAATAATGAATCTCATGTCTCTTTATATAGACATCATAAACTATTTTCTTTCCATCCATATATTTTGTCTCTTAATCTTCACCGTAGATTTTTTTTCTCTTTAACCTTCCTTGGTAGTTGTGTTAATAACATGTTTCATTCTCCTTCATCTGATCATCCTTGAATTTGTGAGCCATTTGATAATCATAACAAACATTATCATTTATGTCAGAATCATAAAAAATTATCCAACTCATCACCTTTAGTTAGCTATCACAAAACTCCATTTATTTATTTCACTCAAACAATACAATAATACGTCGGTGATAACTATCTTGGTTAACACTATACTGGGTATACACTACACTTGCTTAGTTTATACTAAATTCTTCATTTACTGAGCACATAAACTTATTCAATCCTCATCTTCAATACATAATAGAATCATGTAATACAATCAAGTCATTAACATAATGCCATAGAATCATGAATAAGCTACCCAATGTATACCATATCTATATCTTTCTCATCCATCTAATCTTTATGTAGCTATCTCATTCCTTTACCATTTTTCCTTCTTAAGATGTTTTTAACCATCATGATAAGTATAGTCAAAACTATTTCACATCAATGACAATACATTAATTGATTCAATGTCTTACATACACTTTAGTATCTCGGTGATCATCAATCACTGTCTTTCAATTATCCATTCCATTGTCAAATTTTCCTTGAAGATATTCAATCAGTTGTAGTCTATCAATCTCTCCCTTTGGCATTAATGGAAACACAATATGAAATATGTCATAGAATACCAAACATCTATTCTAGAACTCTCTAAGAAAATGTTGTAATTCGGTAAGCTCTCCCTAGCTTGTTCATTTAATATGTTTAATCGCTACACAACATTAATACTCCTTGCAGTCTCTCCCTACAGATTTCATCTTCTCTCCTTGTGTGTATTTTATTCTTTCCCTTTAGATAAATATTTCATTGATTCTTCTCTCCCTTTGACAACAATGCCAAAAAGAATAAATAAATCTTCAATAGCCAAAATATTATTTCTAGTGTTCGGTTTAGATCAAGTACCTTTCATGTACCGATATGCAATTTTGGTTTTTTTTCCATCTTCAACATTGACAACCTTAGGAAACCTAAAGTGTGAACATCATGCATCAACATCATTTGATATTGTGATAAATTATAGGTTGATACAATGTCCTGATCACCTTAGTGACCGATAGACAGGGGATGGACCCCTAGTCTAGTCCTCAAGTACTCAAATGTATCCTTAGGTAATGGTTTAGTGAATATATTAGCAAGTTGCTCTTTTGATTTCACATACTCTAGTTTCACTTTCTTTTCATGTACTTTTGCCCTCAAATAGTGATACTTTATAGATATATTCTTTGTCTTTGCATGCATCACTGGATTTTTCAGAAATGTTTATTGCACTGGTGTTATCACAATATATTATCACTGGGCCAGTGATCTCTTCATTCATGCCTTCCAAAATTTGTTTTATCCATGTAGTGTTTAAATAATTAGCAACAAAAAAAACATATTATGCTTATGTATTGGACTGAGAAATGCATCATTGTTTCTTACTTATCCAAGTAACTAGTCTTTCTCCCAAAAATAATGCTCCACCAATAGTGCTCTTTCTATCATCAATGTTTCCAGCCCAATCTGCATCTATGTAAACTTTATGTTCAAAATTTCCTTCTTTCTTGTACCACAAGCCATAGTTTTCAGTGTTCTTCAAGTATCTCCAAATTATTTTTACAATAGTCATATATGATTCTTTAGGATTAGCAAAA